>BHFT01021652.1:0-48599 GCA_004320025.1 Laticauda laticaudata
GGCATTTGCTGTTTGGCTAATTGAATATACCATTAATCTTGTTGTTCTCTTATTAACATCGGAGCATATATTATAGTGCTATATGAGCAATTACAAAGCAATTATAACAATTTATAATAATTATTACAATTATAATATCCTCATGGTATAAACTATTTGACAGTATAATATTTTAATTTCATTAAAAATATTACTCCTGAGATATTGACTCATTATATGGACATTCAGTAAAAATAAAAATAAGAAAATAAAAGGGGGCAATAAGAACTTGATCAGGACAACCGTTCTTGACTCAGATGCGAACCCTGGGCGTGCCAACCGCCTTGTCTGCATTTTATTTTTAATTACTGTTATTCTAATTTTAAATCAAATGGCAGATGGTAGCACGCTCTCAAGGCCGCCTTGCTTGAAGGCCAAGGCCATATCAAACACAGTGGAAATTCCTAACCTTAGAATGGGATGCCTTAAGAAAGCCATAAGCCTTACAAAAGCAAATAGGCATAGCTCGAGAGCCCACACTGCATCACAAGGTGCCTCTTCTCCCCAGTCCGTCAGTTTTCTTCACAGTCTCTTCCTCCCGTTAGATCTCTCTTTCATCCAGGCCGGCAGCTTGACTCCACAAGGAACAACAGGTAAAGTGTCTGAACCACCAATCAATGGGCTCCTGAAGCTACAATTCCCATTCCAACGTCGCTGGTCCTCGCCAGGGATTGAACAGTTTTCTTTGAGGAAGTCCCCAAAAGGATGAAAGTGCCTGGATGGAGCTGGCTATTCGCCAGGGATTGCAGTGGAGCTCCAACACGTTATAATGTCCACACCTAACCTGTGGCTAGCAGCCAAGAGCCCAAACCGCTGAGTCACTGACCAGGTCGGAGCACACCAGACCCAGGTAAATTACGTGGGGAGACCCACTTCAAGGGCGGAAGGAGGAGGAGGTGGAAGTCGATCAACCTTTCAAATTGGCCAGTCTGGAGTGGGATCAATGCACGATGGCATGCCCCTGGCAGAGGCAGACCCCTTAGAAGGGGAAATGTCTGAGAATGAAGGTCCTTTTCCCTGACCACAGCCTGGCTTTTTTACAGGCTTATTCCGGCACAGCTTTTCCAAATCCCTCTTGTTTAAGGCAAGAACATTGGCCGGCCTAATCAAGCCAAACCACTGACACACTGACCCTTCAGGGGAGGGACCAGAGGACATTGGTTTCCCACGCAACTGGTAGTTGAAGAGAGGTAATTCAGTTCCGCCCATATTTCGGACCGCTGGGTGCAGAAGCAGTGGGCTTCTGCAGTGGTATAACCCCTCCCCAACTGGACACGATAGGAAACATTTCAACTTGGACCCTGATTTTTGCAAAGTTACTGGGTACCCCCGAAGTAGGATGACCTATAGTGCTTTAGCACCCCCTATTATTCCCGTGAGCTGTGGGAGGCCTTAAAGCTGGAGAATAATGGTTGAGCTGCCCTATGCAGAGCTCATCCGTCTGACGCATGGGCTATCAGATCAACCAAGGCCGCCTTCAATTCTTTCATGTGGTCGTCTCTTCGATGGCTTCGTCCTTTCGAAATAACACGTTCCTTCTTCTTAACATTAGGGCACACTAAGTTTCCACCAAACTTACGGAGCTGCTGAAATTTCCTTGCCGATGCTACTATCAACGCAGTGAAGTTTTCAGCAAAGGCCATTACTTCACATGTCACATCATGTCGCTGCTATGGTTAAGACACTGGCAAGCAACTTCAAACACAAATCTAAGCTGGCGCTCATTCCCATTGTGGGAGATAGAATTGTTTAGGCCCTTCCTGGATCCACTACTAATTGAAACATGCAACAAGAAGAAAATTCTCCCTTCCCGCTTTTTCAGAAAGTCAGATTCTAGAAGCCGTCCTTCAGAGGGGATCCTTTTCGATCTTCTATCACGGGGATGCCTTCTCTTCAGATACCAGAGCGCGCCCAGCAGTTAGACCTAGGACAACAACCAGATAGGTCATCTCAAACCGGCACAGAGGTAGAAGGGTGGGTTCCAATTCCAAAAAGAACCTATCGGGGAGCACAGGCCCTTCTGGCAACCAAGATAACTCCCTGGACCAATTCCGCATTGGCGGATGCCTTAAGTTATTCGCTGACCATGGTAGACTCGCTCTACTTCTGACACCTGGGTCAGAGATACGGTTAGATTTGGCGCTCACGCTGGAGGGTAGATCTTAAATCCCCAATCCTTCAATGTCATACCACTTCCAGAGACCCGGTCCAGGCGTAATCTCATGGATTCCACTATCCAATCATAGACTGGAATATAGTGAAGCATCCAACCAGTAGCGTCCAATCAACGAGGAGCAAGTTTTTATCACATCTTTTTTGTTGTGCAAAAAAAAAAATTTGGTGTGTGGTGGAGAGCGATAATTAGATTTTGAAACGTCTCCACTGTTTTCTTAGTATATCGTCAAATTTAAAATGCATACCTCTAATCAATATTACTGGGTATCAGGAAAGGGACGTGCTGCACGCCATAAATTGACAGAAGGCATACACTTGCAGCATTGATATTTGGCCCTTCCATTATAAGTTTGCTGAGATTCTGCTACAATAACCACCTTTTTTTGAATTTGTGACCCTTCCACTTCGGATGAGCCTCCGCCCATGGACCTTCACCAAGGTCCTTGCGGCGAGTAGCGGTCCACCTGCAAGGAATACCTGGTAGCGCCTCCACGTTATCTTGACGATATTTTGATTTTATTCGCTCCGCTCATCAGGCAGTCAGAGACACTCAGAACACATACCTATCCTTAGACCATGGTTTTTTTTCTTCTTTAATAAATTGAAGAAGAGACTGCAATTAACTCCATAGACTTGGATAATCCATTAGGGACAATCATCATGAAAGGCAAGGTTTTATCTGTCACCAGATAGACTAAATAGGATTCAAAAATTGGTAAAGGAGATCCGGTTGCTAAGAAGGTGTCCTATGGACTGATCAAAATTGTTGGGCAAAATGATCCTCGTGTATTTTCTATTATTCTTGGGTTGCCTTCACACATAGATCCTCAGTGTTTCTGCACTGTACCAGCAATCGGCGAGCAACTCAACACCAAAGTCAGGGTTTCCACCCAAGGTTCTCATATCTCTCTCTGGTGGTCCAAACCAGTTATCAACAGAGGCTGTCTGCTTCAAGGAGTCCCAAAGGCTACCATCACCACAGACTGCCAGTCTGTTTGGATGGGGAGCTCACGTTCAGTCCGCTCTCAATCCAAGGCAGGATGGTCTGACATAGTACAGCGCTGCTGGAAATTTTCGCACAATACACCTGGCCCTTCGCAGATACTTTTGCGCCCAGGTAACACGGTCATCACATACTGATACTGGAAGAACAACGTAACAGTCAAAGCTCCCATAAACAAGCAGGGGAGCACACAACGAAGCAGCTAATGTGGAAGCGGAGCGCCTGTGTCCGGCTGTGCAGAGAACAACATACTTTCCATCAAAGGCAGAACACATTTAGGGTCTTCAAATTTTGCACAGGCAGACTGGCTAAGCAGGGCAGCCATAGATATCAGAGTGGTGTTTCACCGGGCATCTCTGGTTCAGAAGTGGGCAACGGACATTTGTCGCTGGTTGGTGGACCTATTGCTTCCGCCTCTCAACACTGCAGCTGCCCGAGATTTTTTCTAAGGTAACGCCACCCCAAGCGGCAGAGAATTTCAACTCGCTCCATGTAATTGGCCCTGGTCGCCTGTATGTATTCCTCCATCTTCTGCTGGTTCCCAAGGTTCATCCAGAGTTACTAGACGAGAAGCAGAATTACTTCTAGTAGCAACCTGCCTGGCAGATGGCCATGGTTCGCAGACCTGCCGCAGTTCTTGGTAGCTCCCCTGAGAATTCTTTGTCAGACAGATCTATTAACTCAGGGGCCCCTTTACATCTCGGACTCTCATTGGTTAGCAATTGATATCTGGGGAGGTTTGAGCGGAGTGGTTTGAAGGCGGAAAACTCTCCAATAGTATTATCGACCCTATCCTAGCCTCCAGACGCCCCTCAACAATTCGCAATTTACAACGCCACATGGTCCACCTTCTGCAAAAGGTGTGTAAGTTTAAATGGATCCTGCCTCTCCTCTGTCGGCTCAGACTTTAGAGGTTTTTTACAGGAGGGACTTGATAAGGGGTTGTCACTTAATACGTTAAAAAAAGCAGGTGGCGGCCTTGGCATCAGTTCTCTTTCATATCATCCACACATAAGGTTTTTCCCTCCGAGGAGCCTCCAATTTAGCGCTCTCTAACAGTGCACTGTATCCCATCTGGGACGGCTTATCAAGTCCTTGTGGCTCTGACTAAGGGACCTTTTGAACCTTTGAAACACGTCAGTCTCTGCACTTCTGATGTACAAGTACGTTTTCCCTTGTAGCGATCACTTCGCTGAGTCGTGTATCGGAAATTGCAGCCTTGTCCATCAGACAAGATCTCTGCATTTTTTTCATGGCTGATCGACGTGGTTCTTCACTGAATCTCACCAATTTATTGCCTCAAGGTCAGTTCGGCTTCATAGAGCACAAGAGGCTTATTGCTTCAAATTTTTGCCGGCAGTCCATACAGGGGATGGAAAGATAATGGCATAAGTTTGATGTGGGTGTGCATTGCAAATCCATATCAAAGCGTACAGTGGTTTTAGGAAATTGGAGCTTTATTTGTGTTCTTTCAGCCAATACTCAGGGTTACATGGCCACCATCTCCGATAGGCCATTGGATATGGGCTGCAATAGCAAAAACATATCAGAACTCATCTCTGCAGGTGTCTAGGGGCCTTAACAGCTTTTTCAACAAGGACACAGCAACTTCGGCCAGCAATGGGCCACACAGGCACGCAAATAACTTTAAACTGTCGGGCTGCGACTTGGGCTTCTCCATCGCCCTTTCATTAGACGTTATGAATCGATGTGTTTGCCTCGGACTGAGGCTTCCTTTGGCAGAGGGTCCTGGGCAACGGTCACAGGGACCAGGAGAGATTCCAGACCAGATGGAGTCGCCTCCCATAGGACAGGCCAAGCTTTGGTATGTCCACTACTGATGCTCTGAACAGGCTTCATAGGAGAAAGGACGTTGGTAGTTTACCTGACACCGCCGTTTCTCTTTGAGCTGTGAAGAGCATCCAGCCCACCTTTTTTTTTTCCTGTCTGGTGGGGGTCCTGTTTAGGCCCATGAACTTTTTAAGAGTGAGGATGAGAGCGTTCTTATTTTCTCTTTCGTTCTCTCGTCTTCGCCAAAACTGGGGAACGCTGAGGAGGAGTCCCGTGGTGGAGGAGGAGCGTTCCACAAATCAAGCTTAGCCTGTGAATGAGGAGACTGAAGCACCTCCCACTACTGGATGCTCTGAACAGCTCAAAGAGAACGGGCATGTCAGGTAAGTAGCAACGCCCTTTCTATATGCTGAATATAAAGAGAAGCTGGATTGAAAGAACATAAGCATGATTTAAAACTGGAGGAAGAAAAATCAATTACATTATGCTGATTACAGTACCCTGAGAGCTGAAAATGCATAGGATCTCAAAGCTCTAGCAGGAAAAGTCAAAGAGCATAGTTTTTTTTTTAAAGGAATAAAATTAATATAAAGATGACTTAATGACATGAGACCTGGCTAATGACAAAGCTAATGCAACCTGTCTTTTAATTGACAATGAAAATATCAGGGAGGTACTGTAGGTAGCTTCTGCCTTTTAGGGTAAACTATTGATAGTAAAAGAACAAGCAGACAAGAAATAGGAAGTGAGAGTTAAAATTTGAAGAAGCATGAAAGAGTACTGACACTTTTGAATTTTTTTGGAGAATACTCCTGAGAAGACTATGGACAGCCAGGAAAACAAATAATGCATTATTAAACAAATCAACCCAAAAAGTCACACTCGAGACACAAATGTCCATATGTTCGCAGCCTTTATATAACTTACTAAGGAAATTGAAGAAATGAGATAGCAACACNAAGGAAATTGAAGAAATGAGATAGCAACACATTGAAAATAAATAGATATTCCCTTGATAAATTTCTATCTGTCTAAAACTTCAGTTTTGTCTTTTTGTTTTACTTGGCATAATTGCCTATTGGAACAAACATTTTTTCATCATAAAAGACTGACCCAAAATAGGAATTGAATAGTTTTTTTCTTGCTGCTGCCTGCATTTTAAAAATCCTGATTGAGCATCTGCTATATTGATTCAGTTCTTTTTCTTTGTTTTTGATCATACCTAAAGAAGCACCTTTTTGTTTTTCTTATTGAGCAATATAATTACATTGTATGCATTAGTTTTTTTCTGACATCATCTTTATAATCCTGGCCTATCTATCTCTTTTATTCCTAAGTGATCTGTTTTAGTGCCTTTTGTTTTCATAACTTCCCTAACTTTTTGTGCAATCCCATTCATTGTGCAGCTCTCTTCCATTTTTTTTCTCCTTGTTGGAATTATTTGCCTTGGTCCTTTTAGTATCCCCTTTTTTGGGAATTCCAACTCATCATGAACTCCTTTTCTCACTAGCTTCTCCTGCCATTCAGTCTCATCTAAATTATTTAGTATGTTGAAAATATATTTTAAAATGTTACTGCTTAAATTTTCCTGAAAATCAGTCTTCTACATTTCTTTACTCAGAAAAAAAGTGTCAGTGAGACAAATCAGAAATTTCCTGGAAGTACCATGCTCAGCAGGAAATTGCTTCAAATAGTTGTTTGGGGTAATTAAAGATCTTTAATTTGCCTTTAGAGATGTCCATATCATTTGTTGACGAGTGTTGGTTGATACTAGGGACAATGTTAGTTTTCATTTGTTAACATTTTCAATCTACATTCTTGGTATAGTGCCACCAAGGTTTTTATTTGGATTTCTGAGTATATTTGATTATATTTAACATACAAAATAATAAAAATTAAATATTAAACAAGCAAATTTTCTTCCCTTTCTATTGCTTCTGTTGCTGTTTTACAGATTTAATCCTTTAGCTGCTGTATTACAATAATGGGAGTAATCACATCAGTTCTCATCAACATTTCCACGAAAGTCCAGGAATAGGTTAAGCTCCTTCTGACATCATAGAGCTGAGTCTGCCACTATAAAAAGCCAGCCCTTGGCTGGCCTGGTCATCTTTTGGCTCAGCTTGTCTCAGAGCTAGTCTTTGGAAGAAGTGCTTTTAAAGCTGGAAGAAAGTTCGAAAATCACAGGAGACAGCAAAAATTATAAAATCCGGCTCCTGGGGATCCGGTAGAGCTCTGTCTCCAGGAGAGTGGGAATCTACTCTCCTGCAGCGCCGAGGCTTTGGCACTGCCTCGCAAAGGGTTACGGAACCAGGGAGTGTTTAGAGGAGCCTCCTATGCAGCCCCACTGATCGCACAACTTGTTGCTGCTTCCGGGCAAGCCACTTCACAGCTGACTCTGGAGCTCCGTTCCTGCCGCTTCTCAGCTGTTTTGGCTTAATTCGATTGCTTGGGGCCTGGTAAGAGCCTAAAGAGCAAAGGAGGTGGTGAGGCCATCCCAGTGCCACTCCACGTGGTGGGCAGCCATTTTGGAATTGCCGGGTGGCCATTTTGTTTTGGGGGGGAGTGCTTCCCCAAGGCCTCACAGTCTCCTGACTCACCTGGCCTATGCAACAAACAGCACCTCCGTGGGGGAAGCTCACAGCACCCTTGGTGCCTGCTCTGTTAGTAACATGGAGAGGGAAGTCCCCCAGCCGGGCCCCAAATGATTGGAAGACATCCAAGACTCCCAAGCCTCTTTGAGGAAGAAAAGAAGGCAAAGAGGCCATTCTGCCAACAGAGAGGCTGCTGCAAAAATCAGAGCCAAGGCCCTAGCTCCCAGAAAGTCTTCAAAATCATAGCTTACGGCTGAAAAGAGAAGGCATGCTGCACTAGAAAAGCAGTTTGCAAATACTTTGGCACAGATGCAGCAACAGGCTCCCGAACAACCATTTCCAGTACCGGGCACTACCCTTCAGTCTCTCGTTGGCCCCAAGGGTCTTCATGAATATCTTGGCAGCATTGGCAGTTTCACTTCGCACCATACCAGTGAGGGTCCAGTGCTACCTGAACGACATACTCATCCAGTCACAGTCAATCCACTCGGCCCATCGCGACCTTCACATCACATTGCAGAGTCTATGAAACCACGGGTTCTTGATCAACCTAAGGAAAAGCCATCTTTCCCTGATGACCAGGTTGCTTCACCTCAATGCTATCATAGATATGTTACTCTGCAAGGTGCTTCTCTCCCTGGATCGTGAGGAGACCCTTCACCACTCCATTCTCTGGATTTGATGGCAGAACAGCGTTCCATTTTGTCTACTATCCCAACTCCTGGGAAAGATGATTTCCTGCATTGGAATTGTCCCGTGGGCCTGTCTCCATGCCAGGGAACTTCAAGGGTTCTTGCTCCCTTTTCAACAGGCAGGAACCAGCCATTCGGTCATAAGAGTGAAGGTTCCTTCTCAGGTCCTTCGGTCCTTCACATGATGGCAGACCCAGGCCCTAGAGAGGAACCAGACAGGATCTGGCTCACCAGCGAAGCCAGTCTCCACAGCTGGGGAGCCCATCTGGCAGGAGAAATAGCCCAGGGGTGTTGGTCTCAGGCAGAGACCAACTGGCTGGAGCTCAGGGCTTCCTAGCCCTGAAACACTTCCGGAACAGGGTAGCTGGTTGCCATGTGTTAGTCATGACGGACAATGTGGCCGTAAAGGCCAATGTCAACAGGCAAGGTGTGACCAGGGCCAGGGCCTTGATGAGAGAGGTAGAGTATTTGGGGAGATGGGCGGAGAGACACCTCTTTTCCATCAGGGTAGACCATATTTCAGGGGTCGACAATGTCCAGGCTGACTGGCTGAGTAGATCCACAGTTGACCAGACAGAGTAGAGTCTCCACCCTTCTCTGTTTTGGGACTTGTCTTGCCGATTCAGTCTTCCAACCATAGATCTCTTTGCCATCCCTCAGAATGCTCCGGCAGGTTCTTCACCATGTTTCTGACCCAGGGAGTGGAGGGGACCAATGTGCTTCGGAGAACCTGCTCTCCAGGTCTCTTCTACACCTTTCCTCCTCTTCCTATTATTCTGGCTGTAATTCAGGAGTTGTTGGAGGAAAAGGCAGAGCTAATTCTCCTGGTGCCCTATTGGCCCAGAAGACCCTGGTTCGCAGATGTAGTGAGCCTATCTGTGGCCCAGCCATAGAGGATCCCGGCCAACAGGATCTCCCTGCATCAAGGGGCATTACTTCACCTGAACCCCCAGTGGTTCAGCTTAAGTGCTTGGCACTTGAGCAGCAATTCATGAGGGCTTCCAACTTACTGGACAGGGTGATTGACACCTTACAAGCTTCCCAAAAGACGTCTACCTCACACATCTAGGATACGACTTGGAAGATCTTCTGCTCCTGGTGTATTCCTTTGGCCTGGGACTCCTCTTCTGCTTCTGTGGTAGAGGTGTTAATGTTCCTACAAAATGGCCTAGATAAGGGACTTGCCTCTAACATGCTTTGCAGCCAGGTAGCAGCTCTCTACTCTGTTCTATCCTGGGAAGGATACATTTCCTCATCCCATCACCCTTTGGTGCACAGGTCCCCAAGGGGGGCAGCTAACCTTTGGCTTCCTGTTATACATAGGTTTCCCACTTGGGATTTACCAAAAGTTTTACAGGCTCTCATGAGGTCCCCTTTTGAGCCCCTCAGATCTGTATCTTTACAAATGTTGTCCCTCAAGGTAGTATTTCTAGTGGCCATTACCTTGGCCAGGAGAGTGTCCAACTTAGTGGCACTGGGACCTGTGTCTTTGTCATCAGATCAGGGTAGTTCTTAGGTTAGACCCTAATGTTTGTCCCTAAGATAAACACTTGGTTTCACTGGGCTCAAGACATTGTGTTTCCAGACTTCTGTCCCAGGCCATAACATAAATTAGAACACAAGTGGCATATGCTGCATGTGAGGCAGACCCTCCAAATTTACATCAAACGGATGGCGACTTTTTGAAAATCTAAAGCCATGTTTCATCCCTCTACCCTGGGGAACAAGGTGACTTCATCAACAATTGGTAGGTGGATTAGAGCTTGTATATCCAAGGCATACCAAACTTTGTCCATGCCAGTCCCCAGACAAGTCATGGCCCACTCCACTAAGAGTGTGGCTACATCTGCCGCCTGGTCTAAAGTGTCGCTGGAGGAGATCTTCAGAGCGGCTACCTGGGCTTCGCCTTCACTGTTTATACTGCATTATCACCTTGCTTCAGCCCAGGCATTGTTTGGACAGAGGATACTTCAGCAAGTGGTTCCTCAGTTGGAGTGATTGACCCAGACATGAACCCTCCCATGGACATGCAGTCCCTTTCCTGGACTTTCATGGCAGCATTGATGAGAATGGGCGTTGGTGTAGCTACCTGAGAATGCCCCTTCTGTCTACACTGCAAGAGAGTCCAGCCCCACCCTATATGTCTGGTTATGATGGTTGGAGAGGGGTGAAATTAATTTCTTGTTTATCTTCCAGAGATATGTTACATCTGTCAAGTATCCTTGCCAAAAAGATGGGCAGTCCAGTCAAGGGCTGGCTTTTTATAGTGGCAGACTCAGCTCTATGACATCAGAAGGAGGAGCTTAATCCATTCCTTGACTCTCTTGCAGCGTAGATAGGAAGGGCGTTCTCAGGTAATTACACCAATGCCCATTCTATATCTACAAACAGATAGATATTTGTCTATCTGTAGTGATTTCTTGTTTATCTTGTTTATCATACAGAAATGAAGGCAACAAATTTAATGAATGTTGTTACTGTTTTTTTTTAAATTTAGTGGTTTAATTGTGTCCATTACAGGCTTATACTCCCATACCTTTCTACAGCATGGGTGTCAAACTTGTGTCATAGTGCCGTCACGTGATGTTTTGCAACGTTTTTCCTATTCTCAGAACTGGGGTGGGCATGTGACCTGGGTGTGATGCATTCAGTCCACAGACCGCCAGTTTGACACCCCTGTTCTGCAGCGATTTTCTGTATTGCCTGTATTTTTAGCTCCAATATCCTCTGTATTGAGGTTACTTTATTGGATCACATTTTTTATTTCTTGTGAGGTACAACCACTCTTAAGTCAGCAATCCATCATACAGACTGTGGCCTCAGAATTGAAATCTTGACAATCAGTACCATTTCTGAAGCCAGGTATTCATTCTTCTATCCCTTTCCAGTTTTCTCTCCTAGGTAAGAAGATGGATGAGAATACCACTGGACTCACTCTATTTTTAAGTTTCTTTCATAGAACTTCAGTACTGTATCTATAATCATATCGATGGTTATAGTTACTTTTGACCTTATTCTTTGTCCTTAGATGGATTAGTAGGAAATTATAATTGACAAAAGACTTAATGCTTTAAGTCTTTAAATTAGTTCTGCCATATTTTTACTCTGTGCTCCTGTAAAATAGCATGCTTAATAAGACACTTTGTAACAACAATTATAGTAGTAAATCACCAACAATTATAATTATTTTTGTTTTTTTTTAAGAGTACAGGTGTATCCTCTCTGTCCTTTGGAGATTTCTTGTCTCTTATCCAGCTTTTTTCTTTCTTTTCCCCTTCCCTGAGGTTATAGATTTTCTTTTGTAAAGATCTGAAAGTTGTTCTTGAGTTTCAGAGGTGCTGACTGTTTCATAGTGTATGGCATCTTCTTTGTCTTCATTATAGGCATAATCATCATTTGTAAGATTCTCTCCTCTACTGTATGTTGAAGCTTCAATCTTTGTACTTTCATTCAAGTATTGCTACAGGCCTATGCCTACAACTTACTAAGAAGGAAGAAAGTTTCAGAAAATGTTTCTTTATTTCTTAGGGAAATAGATTTGCATTAATATCCCTCTCCCCCTCCTCCCCATCTTTAGTAAAGATAGAAGAAAAGAAATTGTTTTTGTTAAGTTTGAAGTTCAAGTTCAAAGTTCAATGCCTTTATTGTCATTGTACATCATGTATACAACGAAATTGGTTTAGTCTCTACTGGTGCAGTCCATACAAGAATGCAAGACAACATGAATAATATGAATAATTCAACATGAATAATATGAATAAAGCATGGGAGTTAAACTCGATCATGTCATACAAATTATCGTGACATATTGTGACCCATCTGGCCCGCGGGCTGCCAGTTTGACACCCCTGTAAAGTATTCAGTCTCCATGTTTTGAAAACTTTGCTAGGGCTGTAATGAAATACATGTCATGTATATTTATCCTTTTGTTTTTCTTTTGGTTCCTTCATTCGATGAAGACAAAAGTGCAAACAGTGAAATCCTGTGTTAATGACAGTTTATTTGTAGAGGCGGTAAGGAGTTTAAAGCAGCCATTTCATAGAAAAATATTGTCTCATTTCAGCGAGATAAATGTGAAGTGGGGGAGGATCTCAACCTATGGATACATTTGTTTTGTCATCCTTATTAAGACATTTTAATTAGAAATACCTCAAGTAGTCCTCGCTTATTGACCACTTGTTCAGTGACTGAAGTTGCTACTGTACTGAACTAATGGCACTTTATGACTGATCCTTGAAGTTCCAGCAGAAGCATCACTTTCACAGTCTGCAATTGTAATCTGGGCACTTGGCATTTAGTTCAAAGTTAATGATGGGTGCAGCACTCTGTGGTCATGTGATCATTTCCTGCCAGCTTCCCATGAGCAAAGTCTGTGCAGAAACAGCAGGGAATCTTGCAAGTTGCTCAGATAATATCTCCCACATGGCAGCAGCCACTCCTGGAACCGAAAATGCTTGCATGTGCCACTGTAGCTACTGATGCACCCTGCTTCCCTCACAGCAGCCACTTATCTGCCAGCTGGCCTGTTTGTGAATGGCCTGAAACCTACAAATTCCTGCTAGTTTCCTCACTGATTGGTTGTTGGAAGCTGGCAGGAAGTTGTGAGAAGGTCCTTCCTTGCTTAGTAATACACAGTTCTCACTTAATGAGGTCAGTGGGGACTGCTGTGACATCAGACCACGAATGCATCGTTTAGTGATGGAAATTCTAGTCCCAATTACAACGTTTAGCAAGGACTACATCTAAATGAATAATATTGGAGAACTGTTTTTATATAGTGCTTAGTGTGTTAGATTGGAAACCGAGAGATTGTGACTTCTGGTTTTTCATTAGACATGAAAGTTGGGGTAGTTAACTTTGGACTAGTTGCTTTCTCTCAGCTCAACCCACCTCACAGGGTTATGTTGTGGGGAAAAAAATAGCAGAGAGCATATTGTGTATCACCTTGAATTGAACAAATACAGTAAAGGCAGCATATATCTAATGGAAAACAAAATAAAAGAAACATTATATACAGTAGCTCTAAAATAATAAAAAACTCTATAATAATTAGTATTGTGAGAGATAAGTTATAGTTGATGTTTCCAAAATAAGGAAAATATTGCAAAAGGGATCTCACATCCCTCCTTCAGTTTTTCCTTCAGTGCCTCAATATAGCAGATGCATATTCTTTTCATTACACTACCATAATTTTAGTGAGAGGACCTGCTTTGTTTCTTTGTAAAAGTCTCTTTGAACTAATTGTGAGTGTTATGAAGTTGATCAATGATAATTAAAACAGTCAGGAAAGATTCTTTGTGTTATCTACACTTAAAATAACTCTGATTTTCATGATCAGAAGAATGTACAGTATCTGTAGAAAGGTTTAGAGAGTTAATTTTGTCAGTGAAATATAGTTGTGATATAGAATTGGTTGCTATTCTTAGTATATCTTTAATTGTGTCCTTAGGCAGTCTATACCCATTACTTTAGTTATGTGCTGTTTAGGAAAAGTGTTAAAATATGACTTTAATGAAACTGATGTAAATCATTTTGAATCTGTATCAGTGTGTTTATGGATATGGACATGACAGAATATATGCAATTTCTTTCATGTTTGTGGCTTTTTATTTTCAAAATGTAGTGTATGGAAAGTACTATTATTCTTGGCTTTACTTCAGTTGCAGAAAGATAATTTTGTCAAGTGATAACTTTATGTTTTGCACTTAAACTCCTTGAGTAATTGTTGCTAGACTATGTGTGAATATGTGTATGTGTATTGTCAATATGTGTACATGTGTATGTGTGTGCGCATGCGCACACAAGTGTATCAGGATCAAAAGCCCATATATGTTCATTTATTTGGTATTATATGTCTTGATAAACTCAGTGGGGTTACTTCTGAATAAAAACATACAGAGTTGTATGCTTATATCAATTTTCATAGCTAAGATGGAGCATTTTGAAGGCTTTTATTTTTTTAGCCTGTCTTTCTATATTGCTAATCTGATTGTTTTCTAGGTATATTTAAGGTCTTTGACAACCAATGGTAGGTTAATTTGTAATATTCTGTATTATTTATCCCTTCAAAATGTTAGGAGAGATTTATTATTAATGAAGTATAACAATAATTTTTTAAAAAATCAGTGATACTTCATATAAAACTATATTATGGGGATTAAAGTAAGCTAAATACAAGGGGAAAGGAAGAAACTGAAGATCCATGTAATGTTACTAGAAAATTAATATTGTTCCATTTATCTTTTAGAATATAAAGGCATTTTAAATTTGATAAAGAATATATATTTTGCTTCCCTTCCTTAATGTCACGAGTGTAGATTTTTTTGTGTATTTATGATGATATTCTTCTCAGTTTTGTTCCCTGGCTTTTCTGAACTGAGTCCTAATTCTTCAGCAAGATAAGTGCATTGAGTTGACTATATAGTCACAATTAAGCTAGCTTGTAATGTTCCTGAGAGTTCCACTCAATAGGAAAAGCTTGGAAATGGAGCAGATGGATTTCTACATCTTCACCCTGCATGAGTACAATCAATAATAATAATACAACAGTGCAGTGTTTAAGAGTAAATCTGTGATTTTGTGCATGTAAAGATGTGGCCCCAGTGGTCTGCACACTGTTTGGAGAGCACGTGTGTAGAAAGAATAGTAGAATAAAACATGTTTCTTGTTAAATGAATACAATTCACGTATTATTTTTTGAAAAGGCCAAATATATTTGATGATGGGGAAAAAGTGAGAAAGTGCTTTGCTGGTAGAATTAAAAAAAAACACCTTTCTTTCTTAAAAAGTTAAGACCAAATATGAAAGAATTTATTACTGAAAATTTAATGACATTTCCATCAATATTGTACAGCATCTCTACATTTTGCAATGATTTATTTATATTTAATGAGTCTGCAATTTTGTACTTTTAGGTAAAAGGAACAACTTACATATTGCCTTGACTTATGTGTTTACAAAAAGCATGCATGCCCTTTTGCCTGTAATTTGGTTTTTTAAAAAACAAATCTAATGGTAGCTTTTTTAAAAAAATACACTTATCAAAATTCTTGGCTTGGGAAATTACTTGTTATAAATTCAAGTTATCACTATGTTTCATCAGACCAGTATTGGCTTGATGTAGTATTTAAGAGTTTATAGTCTGAGTAGTTTGCCTGTGTGTGTGTGTGTGTGTGTGTGTGTGTGTGTATGTGTATGTATATGTATAAGAGAGAGCACTTTATCTAAGAATAGGTCAAGCTTAGAAAATAACTGGTGGGCCGCGAGAAAATTTTGGTGGGCCACAGAGAAATCTCACCCAAGAGCACCCCCCAAAAGCAATTAATCCAGGCTGCACAGAAACACAAGGCTGCGCCGCCCACATAGCCCGCGGGAACCCTCCCCGCCATACCTTACCTGGCACACTTGCCTCCTAAATTGCTATTTTTCCTTTTTTTTCTTCGACCATCAGCTGTTCTGCTTTGCGGGAGATTTAGATTAGTTAGGAGCAGGAAATGGTTGGATTTTTTTTGCTTTCTAGCTAGTCTTAAGATCTTCAGCTCTGCTTTTAAGCACAAGCCGAACCTCCCTTAGGACTGAAGGCTCCATTATTCAGTGCAGACTCACGGCAAAGCAAATTTTAAGTGACAGACTGAGCTAGCTGATGGTAGATAGATAGATCACGAATGATTCAGTGAACACCTCAATCTGCCTGCCTGCTTTGCCGCTTTTGGGTAAAAGTTGCTCTTTTTTATTAAGAATTCAGTATTTACATCCATGGTGTGTTGTGAGTTAATTTTATGAGTTTGCTTGCAAGCAAATTTTATGTGATAGACTGAGCTAGCCGATGGCAGATAGAGATCTCTGAATGAATCTGTGATTCTGTGAGCAACTCAATCTGCCTGCCTGCTTTGCCTGATTTTGGATAAAAGTGGCTCTTTTTTAATAAAAAATTCAATATTTATATAAATATTTATAATATTTACAAATATTATAGCCAGTCACATGACCACCAAGCCACACCCACAAATTAGGCCACACCTACAGAACCAGTTAGTAGTCCCTGGGATTTAAAATTATGACCTTGTCTTAGAGTGCCAATTACAGGTGGTCCTCAAGTTACAACAGTTTGTTTAGTGACTGTTCAAAGTTACAATAGCATTGAAGAAAGTGACTTATGATCGATTGCTTTTCACACTTAGAACCATTGCAGCATCCCCATTGTCACGTGATCAAAATTCAGCTAGGCATATGACTCATATTTATGACAGATACAGTGTCCCGGGGTCAACTGATCCTCTTTTGCGACCTTCTGACCAGCAAAGACAATGGGGAAGCCGGATTCACTTAACAAAAGTATTCTCTAACTTAACAACTGCAGTGATTCACTTACTAACTGCAGCAAGAAAAGTTGTAAAATGAGGCAAAACTCACTTAACAAGTATCTTGCTTAGCAACAGAAATTTGGGGCTCAATTATGAGAACTACCTGTATTTCTTTCCCTATTCTGTCTTGGATAAGTATCTGTCCCAGGGTTGATTTGACAGGGTTGATGCACTCAGGATTCCTTCAGTCAAATAGTGTCATCTATTGGGACCCTGGGGATGCGCCTTCTCCGTAGCATGTATGGCAAAATAACTGCCAGGAAAGTTGCACTGTGTTCAATTGTTTTTAATGTTCATTCATAAAACTTTTTAAAACAAAAACAAACAAACTTAAAGTTGCAATTTAAATTAAATATAGTAGTGCTTGGCTTCAAAGACAAAACTGGAAAGTCGACCCATTCCATTTGAAACCACAAATCCTGTAACAAGTTCTAGAAAGAATTCGGTTTGCTGCTAGTGTTAAATCTGAATTCTATAAACTAAGTGGGGGCTTCTGTTCATGGAATATAGTCAAGCAGAAGTTGCCCATTCATCTGTTTGGAATGTTTTAATTTGCTACAGTGAAAGAGGTTTCAGTTCAGCGGCCCAACTTTATCATTTTATGATTGTCAGTAGTTTGGGGTAGCCCTTGAAGCAGTCATTAGTAACTAGTCATATTAGTAACAGTCGTTAGCTACTTCCTCTGGATCCTGCTACTCATATTTGTTAGGCAAGACTCTAAAGAAACTTGGAGCAATATGGAAGCTGCTTAGATTGCCACTGTATGATATTACCATAATACTGTATTACTCAGCTTTCTCTAATCTGGGATCTTCTTTATTGTAACTCCAAAATTCCTAACCAAGTTAGCCAAAGACTGAGGATTCTAGAAAGTCTGGCTTAAGATATATGGAAAATATGAGAAGTCCCTATAACTTCTATAAGGTAATTCTAAAGTGAGCTGACTTTTCCTCCAGATGGTAATTTCACAAGAGCACTCTAGCAACAAATGTCCTCTTTTAATGTCTAGTCATTTTCAGAAAAAAGGAACAGATTTGAAGAGAAGGACAGCTGTTGTCATTTACTAATTATATTTTTGTTGTACCTTTTCAAGTATTCTATCAAGGATTATTCCATGAGTTGAACCATGGCATAAATACTGTGAATACCTTTGAAAAAAAGTTGTCAAGATCGTATTTCCCACCAGTACAAATCCCACCAGGCTCAAGGTTGACTAAATTTCCATCCTTCTGAGGTGGATAAAATGAGGACCCAAATTGTTGGGGGCAATGTGCTGACTCTGTAAAACCTCTTAAAAAGGGCTGTAAAACACTGTAAAGGGTATATAAGTTTAAGTGCTATTGCTATTGTTATTATTTCTTTTTGTTATTTTGATACACAAAATATTGTGGAAAAACAAAAATTATTTTTGAGAAAGTAGTCTGAATAAGAACCTTGCTAGTTTGTGGTCCCTTAATAAAAAGTTTGAAAGTATCTTACATATTAATGTATTTATTATAACATAAATCTCATTTAAGCCATAACCTATAATAAATGAATCTTAAAGGTCATGCAAGATATTTTGTGTTGAGCTATATATAGACTACTTTGTTTATCAATAATACCTTCAAATGCATGCATGGATACTCATAAAAGAAAAAGCCTTTAGCTCCAAATATTACATTATTTAGCTCATAACTCTCTTAAGGTTTCTCATAATTGGCATGCATCCATTATTCACTACTTGATTTGTATTTTGGAAAAGGATTCCAAGAAGAGAGGCCCGTATAAGGCAAGGCCACCGAATGCGGAAACATAAAACTTAACAACCAAGAACATTCTTTTCTAACGTAGCCTATGCTGATATCTCAAGTATGATCTAGAAAAAGAGAGATTTGTTCTTTTCTTAGCAAAATTTGTACATGTGTTTCTACTTGCCTGGTCTTCCCCTGCCCTTTTTTTGGTGTAAATATAGAAAAAAAAAGTTGAATGAGACATTAAAAAGAAATGCAAGCTTGCAAGTAATATTTTATTATAAATATTTTTTTAAAAGATGTATTGGAGTGTGTATTGCAGAAATTCTGTGTGGACATTGGTTTTTGGCGATTATAGTCAAGTTGCAAATTTAAAACAATTTGATTGTTATGATTTCCATTTGCAAATTTGAAACAATTTGATTGTTATTATTTCTATTCTTTAAACTTGGCAATACTATATTTCTTTATAATTTTGCCTAGTTTTATGTCTGCTATTTCTTTAGACTGGTGTGCTTTCTAACTTCCAGAAATCATCTCCATTACAATTCTGATTTAGAAGTTTTTGACATTGGGTTTATTCTAAGAGGTACATCTCTATTGTTTCACCATTGCCCTATTTGAATTTTGAGTGCCCTTGGACATATTTCTATTTGCTTGGTTCAATTGAAGGGGAAAGGTTGACTTTAAGAGATGTTTGCTTACCATTATGAGTCTAGAATAAAAAAAAATAGGATGATGATAAGAACAGTTTAATTATGGAACTCCCATAATTGCATGAAGTCAGCCTGTCCTTTTTCATGTTAAATGTTTGGGAAGTAGGGGCTAGAATACATGGCCCTAGATTTCTTTCTGTTGGAAAGAAAAAAAAAAAAGAATTCTGTTGGAATTCTTGAAAAAATTGGGAGGGAGCACAGTTTTCTTTAAACAAATTTTGAACATCTCTGCAGTATTATACAGAAAAAGAAGTCTTCAGTATAAAGTCTTAGTACAGTAATGACAGTCATTTGATAATTGTCTTTTACAGATGATCATATTGTTTTGTTTTAAAGAAAGAAAGCACAGGCTTGTTTCATAGGAAAAGAGGTAATATTTTATGTCCACTGCGTTCCCCCCCTTTTTTTTTTTTAAATTAGAAGTCCTTCTTTCCTGGAAATGGCCATATGTACAGCTGCTCTGGCTGATACTGGAAAATTGTACCTTTGAGAAGTACATTCTGTCCTCGTGTCCCCATTCTAAAAGGGTAGTGAATGTGAAGCAGGTGAGTCAGCCTTTTGTGCTTAGGACCAGGTGCTTTTCCTTTTCTTTTTTTGGGAGATGGCGTGCTAAAACACACCCTGGCATTCATCCTGTTTGCAAACACTTCAGAGTATTGAAAACAGGTAGGGATATATTTTATGAGTGGGTTAGCCACTTTTCTTTAAGCATAAAAGAATGACTAGCTTCTATGCTGTTCCTTTTTATAAAACTAAAACAAAATGAAATTCTGGAATGGTATAGCTGTCCTTAGTTAGTTGCCCTCTGACTTGGTTGGACTTGGTTTTGCCACTGAGTAAGAATTGGAATGATCGTCACATGTGCCTGGATCATGGTCATCTGGAGAGCATCTAGTTAGTATATATGAAGTTTAGGGAGCAAAAACTATGCAAATTTCATGCTGACTTGTATTCTATTGTTGACTAAAATGGTATATATTTTAAGAATGTGATATTTGGTACTACTGCTACTACTACTACTACATCCAGCAAGTAGCTGGATCTGGATATTTGGTAGTGGGACTTGCTAGTGGCTGGCTTTGCTAGCATTTCTGACAGCTGGATTTCTGGTAGCTGGATTTGCCAGTACACATCTAGCAAATTAGATAATGAAATAATAGTCACAAATACCACATTCCTAAAATTGATATATTTTAGGAATGTGGTATTTGTGACTACTACTTCATTATCTAATTTGCTAGATGCATACTAGCACATCCAGCTACCAGAAATCCAGATCAACTATCTGCTAGTTTTAATATTTATGTGAATGCTATGATGCATTTGTAAACTGTTTAAATCTAATAACCCTAAGACATAAAGGTTTTAAGAATGATTAAAAGACATAGATTAATTTGTGAATGATACAAAGCTATTGGGTGGAAAACCTTGTACAGATCATGCAGGCGAGCTGGTCCTTACTCTTTGTTACTGAAATTTGGGGCTTTAGGTGGAGCTTGAGGGAGAGCTAGAGCAACCTGTTGCCATGAGAATTGCAAAGGCTGTTGGACCTCTTGAAGTTTCACTACTCTTGTTATAGGTGGGTTATTAAAATTTCTCATGACTAGTCTAGTCTAGAAGTGGATTAGTATCATGCCTAGTCAAAAACTCTATAAAACTACTAAAGCTGAAACACTTGGCTTGATTCATACTATAAACATATTGATAAATTGAGTTTTAATGATATCAAAATCAAAATAACTATTTTCTTTGTTTTAAGTGTTATAACCATAGGGTTACATTATGTCCTGATATTCCAGGAGAAAATCCAGACAAAAGGCTTCCACATTCATAAAAACCTTCCTTAACTGGGTTTAAAGTTGCAATACTTTACTGCAGTGTTTTAAAAAAGATGCCATTATTTCAAAATTAAAGGTAAAGCTGCTTTTTCAGTTAAGCTGAACTCACTCATAGGGCTACATGGAAATGTCCACATAGTTTTCTTGGCAATTACATGGGTAATTCAATGATGGGGAACTTCTGACTGATAGGCTATGTTCTATGGTAATTTTTGGTATCCAGAGTAGCAACTGTGGCTGGCATCTTTAGAGGTGAAAGAGAGAACAAATATTAGAACATGGCCTATTAGCACAGAAACTCATCACCTCTGGGCTGACACTAATTGTGAAAGCATTTATTAAAATAAGGAAATTGTTTGGCATTCCCATCCTCTAACTGACTTTTTTTTAACCTCTTAGGCTAAACTACATCTCCAGGTTTTTTTCTAATGGTCTATCCAAATATTAATTAGATCCAAGTTAGTTTCTATGATCAGCCAAAGTTAGCTAGGGGTTGCTGTCTGTAACTGGGTTGTTCTAGAGTTGCAGCCTATTAGAAGAAGAATCAAACCAGTTTAAAGATTATAGCACTGAGAAAGAGTTGGACTCAAATGAATATAAATAGATCTTCTCTGTTCCATGAAATTATTTATTTACTTATTAAATTTAGGATACTTTCAGGTGGCTTTCTTTATCCAGTTACTCTTGCTCTTTTGTGCAGGTTGTTGGGAGAGAGAAGACAGGAAGAAAGAGGAAACATTTTCTTTTTGTAGTTTCCTGGTGCTTTCACAAAGTTTTTTACTCTTCTTCTTTATTACCAGAAAAAAAAAAAGATGGTACTATTGTGTTAGGCTTTGTGTTAGAATTCACCAGATTAGAAATATCTGAATTTATGCTTTCGTTTGAACTAAATCAATGTTTTGAAAGTATTTGTTTTTTTAAAAATAGTAATTGATTGGAAAAGGAAATAAATGTTTATCTCAAATTCAAAAGAGGAATTATTTGGCTTTCTTTAATTTTTTTTATTAATGAGGTGGTGGATATACACATTTTGAAAAAGATTTCTGCATACTGGGAAGTTGTGAGACTGGTTGGTCATATCAGCTGGAAATTGCAGATACTGGAAAAACTAGTATTTCATGTTTCCAATACAGCATCCTCTCCAAAGAAGCCTAAGTCTCCCCTCTGCAGGAAGGGGATAATTCATTGTGAGTGACAAAAGTAGAAACCACAAACTGAGTCTCCATCAGACATTTCTGTTACATTTTCATTTCTCACTTGGAGTAGTGAACATCCAAATAAGCCCTGGGAGACTGTACATAAACAACTTGATTGAATATGAAAGCTTTTCTCCTTAGACCAACCAGTACATGAGATATAAATAAAACAGAGCAATCAATAAAGAAGTGCAGTAGCTGAAATTATAGAAACAAGATATGAAACAATATTGTTTTTAAGCAGCAAAAAGATAGTTTTTGAGTGAATTTCTTTTCAAAGACAGATTCAGAAGAATCAGAGATCAGATTGAAAGTAAGGGAGACAGGGTGAAAGTAAGTATGCAAACAGGCAACTAAAGGCAGCCGTGCCATGAACATTACTGAAAAATGAATCATTTAGGTGGAGGTGGGGATTCTATCAAAGCCCAGATTTTTCAAAAAAAGCTTCATATCCTGCTGAATATTTGTGGTAATTGTATCTCAGAAAGGAGATTGTATAAATGGCGTGAAAATGCAGTCACCATTCCAATCATTGTTTTCTGCTATGAACTTAGCCTTTCAGTATGTTTATGCTGGTCCTTTTTTTTAATCCTTTTTTTTCCAGCAAAGCATTAGATAGAATAGCCCTAGCCTAGACATTCTGATTTATAGGTTGATTAATTATGGAGAATTACATGTCTATTAGCTAACAGCTACAAGCCACAGATGGCTTAAAAACAGTACTCCAGAGAGTGTGGATCAACAGTTCCTTGTCATACTGGCATTAGATAATGAATGGGTACCACAAGGCTTAATTTGGGCCCAACTGTTCTTAAACATTTTTTATTTATGGCATGAACACAAAGGTGAAGGAAATACATATCAACTTTGACAATTCAAAAGACAGCAACAAAATGTAAAATAATATTGATAGCTTTGAGAAATCAGATAAAAATGAACAAATCAAATATAGTAGAGACAAATGTCAAATTCTTCTTTAGGAGAAAAAATACAGGAAGAGGTTGGGGATATGTAACTTGGTAATGATGCTTGTTAAAAGGATCTTAGAACAGGAACTAATTATAGCTAAGTGTAACTGTGAAAAGAGCAAACAAAATTTAGTTCTTCACTAATGCATAGTTTATAAATGAAAGGAAGACATTATTTCCACTTTGTTCTGCATTAATCAGGCTCTACTTCAAGTAGTATGCTCAAATAACTATATTATAAAAGAATTTAAAAAACTAGATTTGGAGATTGCAGCAAGGATGATTATGAGTTGGTAAGTTAGTTGGAGTTGTGGCCCATGATACAGCAAAAAATATCCAATAACAAATGTACAAAACAATGGCCACTGCTGTACACCAGGAGGCATGGTCAAGAAACTGATAAATCCAGGAAAATAAAATTCTATGGACAGGAAGACAAAGAGAAGGAGTGTAACAAATGATGCTTTCTCAGGGAGTCCAGCTTAAAGAGTCTCCAATTCATGCACTTTTCTGTTCTGTGGGGTTTTTTTTTTTGCTCTTTGACAATCAGGGTTCTTGTGGGCTAAGATGTCGAATAATGTCAGTACCAGGTACTAGAGTGGCAGTGATTATATATATATTTCTAAGGGTCTGTGCTTGTTTCTAAAATTATCTGGTGGTATATTTCCATTGTTTCATTTCATACATCAAATTATTTTTAATGCATCACATTTGATATGGATGACATTTTTCATATACAGAGCCAGTGAAATTTGATAGTTTTTTCCATCTCCTGTAATTTGTTCCCAATATGCCTGAAAGAATTAATTTATTGATATTGAAATCTAACTTATCTGTTGAATACTAGGATGAGGAAAACTGAAGTAAATCTTATTTTTGAATTCAGAACTCTAATATTGATTATCAAAGGAACCAACACTATCCCTCTTACTGCATAAGACCAGCGCAACGAGAAATTTGTATTGTAATATCTTAGGAAAAAAAAGCAAATTAAAGCTAAAGAATAACATGGGGAATCTATAGTCTATATTATCTTTCCCCATAGCCAAATATTATTTTCATTTTCTGCCTTGCCTGCTTCTTCAAGCTGAGATTTAGACATATTCTTCCCCATTGCCTAATTTTCTCAGTTTAGAAGTGTACACAACTGCGTAAATCCTTACACTTTCCCCCCACTCCTGTTGTGTATGGAAGATTGAAAGCAGCTCTAGATAAAAGCCTGAAAATTAAGAAAGCAGGCTCCCTTAATGGGCATCTGAAAGATTTATGAAAAAGCTCTTTGAAATGGCAATGTTAAAAGAAGGCATGTGAGAGTTTGAGCTTGCTAATGATGATCGACATGAGAAGAAGGGCTTTCCCTTAGGCAAGGATTGCTGCATATGGCAGGAAATACTGCAAGCAGTAATGGATGAATTATGTTACATCAGGGAAGGGCAACATATGGCTCCTAAATGATGTGAGGACTCAGAATATTTTATGTGACTCATGCACCTGTTCCAAATGCTGAAAATGTCAACTTTCCTTTGGCAAAAGTGGGGTGTTTAGATAACTATTGAACAAATCTTTACAGGAGATTCAGCAAGCAGAACACAATGCAGCAATTTTGCATGGTGACCCACATAGACAGGGCGGCTGTATGACTAAAGAGATCAACATCTAGCAAATCATTAAAATGATTGGTGGGCTGCACTTGGTTTAAAGGTCACATGTTGGGCAACTTGTTACACAGGTAATGTAGGAAACCAGTCGATTGGATTTTTTCAGAGATTTCTGTAAATGTATCTGAATTGGGCTAACCACTCATGCCCTTTAATTCACTGCTGAATTCAGCAAGTAAGCAGTGTTTTCAAAGTAATTATTTTTAGTAGGGAAGCAACTGGGTATGATCAATGAGAGAGAGACTTCCTCAGAATCTCTTGCTAATGTGATCAAGTGGAGACAATCTATGTAGTTTTGGTTTGTTTTTTAAACACACAAAAAAGTCCAGTTGCTATGACTCAACTTCCAGGCAATTCTACTGGAAGATTGAGAATCTTCATCAACATATTGGAACATATTGGATATTCATCAACAAATTGGAACGAGAAACAAAAAGGGGAAGTTAGAAACTACATTTCTAATACTTTTTTTATTTATTGTTGTTTATTTTCTTTTTGTTACATCATTTTAATATGCAGAAACAATAAGTAACAATGCCATAGAGACTTAGTGTTAAATTTAAGATAGAAACCATTTTATGTATCAAATAATGTATTTTGCAGTTTATTAATGCCTTATTTACCTTTGGATGTAAAATTTAAACAATCTTACGTGTAACAACATTAACAATTTAGAAATCACAGTTGATGTGAGACACGAAAGACCAGGACTACAGGTAAAATTCCAATTAAACAGATTTATTGCTCATGCCTGTACCCAGGAATATTTTTAACTAATGGTAAGCACTTGCTAGAAGTTAGATATGAGTCAACAAAATTTGGGGGTGGGTGGGTTGGACTTAGTATGTTTGTGGCTATGTAGCAACTCTAGGTTGATCCCTCTTTTAACTCCTCCCCCAAGCTCTACCACTCCTTCTCATATAATTAATATTGATATAAACTTTTTTAATCTTTAAAAGTTACATTCTCTAAATATCAGTGTATTAATCTCGAGTATGCACCCTGTTCCAAATATAATATAATCTACCATTTGCGTTTTATAATAACAGCATAAAACAATATGAAGATGGAAAAAGGAAATAGATAAAAGCTGAATTTAAAGCATTAAGGAGTTTTATAATTTTATAATTAACATGATTTAGAGTCACCAACTGCGTTATTTCATTTAAAGGGAAAACAAAATCTTTATAAAATCTTAAAATATCATTAAAATGAGACTTTTAATCCACACTGATGGTAAATTAAATCTTCCAGGGCAATGAATAGAAGCTGGCTTGAGGCTATAGTAAATGCATCCTCAAGAGAAATCATGATGCTTCAGCCTTGAGGGAAGGCTGATCCACTCTCCCATCAAAATGCTGTTACTTAGCCTGGATATTCTGCATAATTATTTTCTCATCTCTAACCTCCTGCTTCTTGAGATAGTTGTTGAGAATGGTAGATCATAATTGCAGAAAGCCTTGGAAGGAGCTTATTATGTAGGTATGTTTCATTGTGATTTCAAAATTATGCATACCACTGAGAATACACTGTTTACAAATGATTTTTAGTGACACAAGGATAGGGGAAGTATGACCTTTCTGGTGTTGCTTTATTTCTTAGAAGCCTTTAGTACCATTGATTATTTTCTTGTGATTTCTGGACCTTTCTAAATTCAAAACACTTGCTAAATAAGGTACAGCTGTGGCCAGGAGATCCATCACATCTCAATCGCCTCTCATTTGCACTATGACAAAGCATTCTCCCTGGAGCTTACAGAAGTTTGAAAGCTTACAAAAGTTTCAGCTGATCCAAAATAATAGCTTAAGTTGTTATGAGTACGTTCTCTTAATTTATACAACACCATTACTTCAAGAACTGTTCTGGTTTTGAGTTGTCTATTACAGGGGTCCTCAACCGCCAGTCCATGGTTATCATGCTGGCAACCACTCCACGCAAATAAGCAAAATCCCATCCGTGAGATGTTGGCAGCATGCAAAACCACACCCCCTCCGGTCCATGAAAAAACCTTTCTTCATGGAACCAGTCTGTGGTGCCCAAAAGGTTGGGTTCCACTGGTCTATTGGATGCAATTTAAAATATTGGTTTCACTTTTGAAACTCTATGTCAGTCAGGATCTGGGTATTTGCAAGACAGTCGATTCCCAGTGATATCTTCCCTTCTGATACGATCTTGTAAAATAGGCTTTCTTTATAGTCTTTTTTTTGAAGGGTCACAGAATGGCATTATAATTTAACTATTTCAGTGGGCCTTGACAGTTGAGATATTGTACTATTGTTCCCTAAGATATTAGTATTTTAGACTATTATGATACATGTCCCTGGTATTTATGTATGTATGTTACATTTTTATTATTATTCTATTATCCATTATGAATGCCAGAAATCTTCCAGAGCTGTCAGTGATTGAGTGGATTCTAAGGATATAAATAAATAAAATATCCTTCCTTCTTTCCTCCCCTTCATCCAGATATTTTGGATACCAAATCCTATCTTGTATTGCAAGGGTGTTAAACTCAATTTCTTTGAAGGCCCCATCAGGGTTGTGTTTGACCTCGGGGGGGCAGGGGGAGCATGGCCAGGAGGATGTAGCCAGCTTGACGGCACTCATTGAGGCTGTGTTTTCGCTGGCAGAGGATTGTAGGAGGCCAACATGGCCAAAAAAGGAACTTGGCAGGGCTGCAGGCGGCCCTTCTGAGCTCCATTTTTGCTGGCAGAGGCCCAGTCTTTCTGGCCCAGTCTTTTGCTGGCAGAGGCCCAGAAGAAAGCCCGGTCTTTCATTGTTTCCAGGACAGGCCTACAGGCCAGATCTAAGCATCCATCCTCTGGGCCTTGAGTTTGACACCACTATTGTATAGCCTGTATTTATGGTTGTAATAGTCTAATCCATCTAGCTGGCTCCAAGATAGTAACCCAGAATTTACCACCTATGTTCTCTTTATCTGTTTTATAAAGAGAGCAGATTTTTCTACTTTTTTTCTATGATTTAGTACACATTTTTGTTTACAATATTGTTTACAGTATAATAGAAATTTATAGATATAAATGAAAAGAAACAATAATAGGAGTGCTTTCAGAGTACTATACAATTGTTGGGAGAACTTGACAAAGAGGGAAAAGGAGATGAGGATTGAGCTAAATGCAATTGGTTGGGGGATTAGAAGACAATAGTCTTCAGTTGCCTTTGACTACTACTCCCAGCACTTTCAAACAGCATTACTAATGATTATTCATACTGGTGAAAAAGTCAATTGTAGTTTTGTACATGTGGGGGATATCAGATTGATGAAGATCAGAGTACAGTTAAAAATAGATCTTTTGCTTTACTTCAAAAAATCCATGATGCAAGAAGCTTTTCATTATTTTTGTACCATGACAGAGTAAAGGAGAGGCTTAATAAAAAATTTAGAGGGACAGACTCTTAAGTTTCTCACTGTGAAGAAAATTGAGTAACAAACTGGTTTGTTGCTAGAAGCAGCATTCTTGATTATTGAATTCATCTTTCATCAACATTGTTTGTTTTGGCTTGTGCCAACCATGAGACAACTAATATTGGACTGTTTCAGGTGAACTGAAGGAGGCATGTTTAAAGACAAAGTTGCAAGATTTTGTAATGTGCTTTATTCATTTTTAAAAGTTTTATTTTGTAGCCAACACTTTTTTCTGTTCCAGGAGGACATACTGAAATATTGTTTTTCCATGGGTGTGTTACTACATTTGTTTACCCAATCTACTAATGGATTTTGAAGTGGTGCTTCTTGTAACTTGGATAAATTTTGTGTTTGACCTGGCATTGCTTACATATTGTGTAACTACTTGTTTTTTCTCATAAAGTAAAATAGCTATGTTAAAAAAATGGGGTGAGGTCTTTGAGTACCCCATAGGATTACTTCCATAGTCCTTTGAAATAATTGGAAGAGGAGATATTCTGATCCAAACTGCAACTGACAGATTGTAAAATGTTGCTAAGAGGTATTCTAGTGGCATATTTGGCATTCTGTTTATTTTTTTTTATTTAAACAAATATTTTAAAGAAATAATGCAGTTGGGATTGAGCTTGGCACATTCTGGAAGATTTGTTGATGTACTCCAGACATCAAGCAGCTTATTCTTGATTTACCCTTAAATACCATTCAGGTTTGTTGCAAAAGTCAATATGCTAATTGCATGTATTTATTCAAAGACTTCTTAACCTTTCTTTTTAGGTAAAAGGGCTCCTAGAATGAATTTACAAAATTCCCTAGTGTGATTCCTCCTGCACTCTAACTCACAGTTCAGGTTATCACAACAGTATATAGAGAAAAAGGGACTATAGAGAAGAGGAATGAAATGAAGCACAGTGGAAAGGAGTTCAGATTGATAGGTAGATATTGCATTGTTTTTTTAATAATAGCAATAACAAAGTAACTTCCTTTTCCTCTCTCTCCTTGAAAGAAAAATCTGATAACTTTTTCCCATGAAAAGACAGAGCTTCTCTATAGCAGTGCCTGTCCTCTGTGATGGGGTTTTCCTTGAAATCCAGATGGCCCCAACTCGGCTCTTGTTTAGAAGAGCCATGAAGACCTGACTTTCAACCTAGGCCTTTGGCAAGGGAGAATGAGATCCTTCACTGCATTCAGTCTGATCTGTTGTGTTTGCTATCTTTTCTCTTTCTCTTTTATTGATTTCATTATGACTTCTTTAATCATTGTGAGCTGCCCCCGAGTATTGGGAATCAGGTATGTACAAGTTTAACAAATAAAGATAAAAATAACTTGGCAATCCCTTGCAATTAAAATATTTTAAAAACCCCAAAGGCTTAACTTTGGCTGCTCAAGAGCAGGGTATTAGAAATAATGCAATCAAAGCCAGAATTTTTTAAAAAATCATCAAATGCAGATTGTGCAAAGCAACAGAAAAAAACAGTAGATTATATACTCAGCTTGTGCAAGAAGATGGCACAAACTGATTCTAAACACTGACATAATACAGTCATCAAAATGATTATCTGGAACATCTGTAAAAATCATCATGTACTAGTTATAAAAATGGGTAGGAATTTAAAGGTGAAAAAATACTTGATAATTAGCAGGTTAAAATATTGTCAGATTTTCAAGTACAAACTGGTAAGTCTTGGCACATTACACATAACTATGCTTAAAAAGAAGAAATATGGATAATTGATGTGGCAATAGTGGCAGATAGTAAAATAGAAGACTAAGAATTAGAGAAGATTACTAAGTATCTTGGGTAACACCCAGAGTCTCCTTGTAGGGGAGATGGACAGCATAAAAATTAAACAAACAAACGAACAAATAAATAAATATCTGGAAATTAAAGTTGAAAGATTATTGCATGAACCAGCTATGGTGATTCCATTGGTTATTGGCACTATGGGTGCACTATTGAAAAAAATATTGACAGCACTTGGAAAATATGTGTATTGACAAAATTTCCATTTTTTAATTATAAAAAGCCATGCTGCTTGGATCTCCATTTATGCTACATCAATACACTGCAACATCCTAGGTTCTTGGAAAGAACGCATTGAATATGAAAGCCAGCTCAAAGGAACTGGCAGCTGTGATTTCACATTGTTGTGTATATATATTTCTACTACAACAACAACTACTTCTGGTATTACTACTTTGGATGTGTTAGTGTAATAACAGAGTAGAATCATAGAGCTGGAAGGGACCTTGGAGGTCTTCTAGTCCAACTTTCTGCCCAATGCAGGAGACCTTATACACATTTCAGACAAATGGTTGTCCAATCTCTTGAGAACTTTCAATGATGGAGTACCTGTGGGAGGCTGTTGATTAATTATTCTCACTATTGGGACATTTCTTCTTAGTTCCAGGTTGGATTTCTCTTTAATGAGCTTCTACCCATTGCCTTTTATCCTCAGATGCCCTTCAAATACCAAAAGATAATTATCATGTCACCCCTAAACCTTATCTTCATTAGGCTAGACATACCTAGTTCCCTTAACCACTCATCATATGGATTTAGCCTCCAGAACCCTTATCATCATTGTTCTTCTTCTCTGCACTCTTTCTAGGGTCCAAAAATCTGTTCTGTATCATGGTGACCAGAATTGGACACAGTATTCCAAGTGTGGCTCCACTAGTGCAGCATAAAGTAGTACTGTCACTTCTCATGATCTTGATGGTAATCATTAAAATATGTCCTGCATTGTAGAAAACTAGTCATTTGTGGTGTCCTATAAGGTATTTGGAACAGTGTGACCTCATATGTCTATTCTTCTGTTTCAAAGTTTCACTTCGTTCCCCATCTCTCATAATGTTTAGTTTCCAGCTCTTCTGGCATCTTTGTTTGTCTTATCTGATCATGTCCCAGTGAGGAGAAATAGGGATGAGAATTTTGCCTCTGCACTTCTGTGTTGCATCCTTTTGTGTTCTCTCCTGATGCTACATGTTGACTGGTTCAAGCATCTGTATGCATTTGAATACTAACATTTGTTCATCAAAAGATCTCAACTATGGCAGATAAAAATGAAATGCGATGATTATTTAGGTAGGTAATTTATGTAGCTGGCTCTTCCTTTTCTGTACTGTAGTAAAATGAGGGTCTGACATCATTTGCAAAGCATTTTTGTTGTTTTCATCTGAGGAATTTATTTAGTGGTTAGCTAGATACAGATGCATCTACTTCTGCAATATCATTTTGCGAGGTCTGATTCCAAATGGGGCGTCTCTGTGTATGGCATAATATATGGAAATACGAATATGTGTCTTTAATTGACTTGAATAACTCCTGCAATAACAACTGATTGTTGATGTAGATGAAAAATGATGTATTGTTTTATAATTGTATTATAATGCATTTTTCCCCTTGAATTTTTCAGTTTGTTATTATTCTACAGGTAATTGAGGCATAACATTATTCTTCTTGGTGTTCTCATAACAGTCCTATGAGTGGGTTAGTTACTGCACAGAACAACTTGATGCCATGGTTGTGTTGAGATTTGAACCCACTCATGGTCAAAATTTAGCATTTGGTGCTACTGATAGTTGTCTTCATTTTTATTTTCTCTGGTACATATATGTAACTTAAACTACATATATGGATAAAGTATTAGTTTTGTAAGCTGGTAATTTTTTGTAAACACTTATAACAATATGCAAACGGATAAATGTTGGTACTGTATGTTCACATTTCCTGAAGAATTAGCTATTATGAACTTTCTCCAATTTTCTATCCTGGATATATGCTGGATTATAAGACTCACTATTTCTTGATTATCGTATACAGAATACCTGTATGTGTTGTTATCAGCTGTCATATCTCTGCAGGCATTAAATTCTTTTCTGGAATACTGTCACTGTATCAAAAGATATAAGGAGGTACCTGCAATGATTATTTCTCGTTTGCTGGATTGTGTAACATGTGAAAAATAAAAAAGAAATGTTTCATTGCAAAATGCACAAATTAGCTCTCCCTCCTCAGACAGACGAGAACTACAAATTAGTCCAATGGGATTTTTTAGGGAGGCTATTGCTCAGAAAAATGAAATATTTACAAACTTTTCTAGATGAGACTAGTCTCAGTTGGTTCCATGTTCCCAGTAGATTTCCATGCTCCCATTTTAAAACAGTGTGTTTTACCAACAATGCAGGTATGACTGTTCTGATCTTCAGTTACCTGCAATCTGGATGAAAGAGGTTGCAATGTACTTCAGACAGGACTCATTTTAGCCAGACAGTAGGGGGAAAAAAAAGAAACATAATTCCATGCTCACAGGCATGTACTTTCGCCAGTCTTTTTCTCACCCTATGCCCATATTTTCAGTCCTCTAATGACGAGACTAGATCCTCTCTCAATTCCTGCCTCAGACCATGTCTTTTTGTTTCCTCATTAAAACACATGTTTTCTCTTAGGTTTTTGGGTTTGCTATGTCCTCAGTCATTTCTAGTTAGGACTGAAGCTAAAATATGTGACAGTCCATTTGTTCAAATTTGTATGTTATCATTTGCTGCTTCCTTGCTCCTTTGTTTCCTTTTATATCCCTTTGCCAAAATGTCATTTATAACTTCTTTCTGACTGGGATTTATTTTATTATTTATATATAAAAATTTTTTGCTGCCCATCTTGCTGCAAGGTAACTCTGAGCGGCTTACAACATCAAAATAAAACCTTAAGTATATATGCCAACACATAAAATCACAATAAAGTCACAATGAAAATACAGATTACAACTAAGACTGAAAGATGGGGAGGAAAGGAAGCAAAATGAATTTCTATTGATGATGTTTTGGCCTTGCAAGCCCCACATAAATTGTTGCTATACATAAATAACAGTCAGGTAACAATCAATAGCCGTGGTTTAATGTCAAACTTGTTTTTTGTTGCAACTCATTGTGTCATGTTCTGAAATCCTCAATGCAAGTGGAAGAATTTGTTTTATCAGTCAATTTTCAAAATTACTTATTCTAATAGTATCTTCAGTGGAAGATATTAGAAGACAATGGCGAATCAGATCTATATTGTTCCCACAAAAGTAATGCTCAACCTATCCATGAGGTTACCAGGTATGGAGCAAAATGGCATCTTTACCGAATACATATTCAAAAAAACCCTCTCAATATAAAAGAAGTACTGCTGGATTTTACCAAAGTAAATCTTATTCTAAACTCTGTTTCTTAGAGGCCAGTGATATTCAGCCTTCTATTATTGATCTCAGTGCTGATACTCAAATACTGTAATTAACTCTCATGAGAGAGGTACCCCATCGTCTTACAGATAAGTATCCCATTGTCTTTCTGCTGTTATAGTCATCTTGTGGTGATGGATTTACGTAAACCAGTCCTGCAAACCACTTATTATACTCTCTTTTAAAAAATTGGGATGTACTGTACATCCAATTAGTTTTACCGAACAACTCCAGATTGTTTCTTTTTCTTGCATAGCCTTTAATTGCAATAACTGGACTTATTCTTTTAAAGGGAAGAGCATATCTTGTTAGCTTAAATGATAACATTTATTTCAACCTTACTTTTGTTTATATTTTACATACCATTTGGGGGGAAGGTAGGGTTTCGCTCAATGTACATTTCTATTAAAAACTATTTTGTTCATGTGTTTTTTAGATATATCTGTCTACATTTACATTCTGATATTGGTATATTTTAAAATGAGTATTTTAAAGTGTTATTGGCTTTGTTTCTACATAACAAAGATTATGCTCTGAATGTTAGAGTTGCCTTAATTTGCTATATATGCATTGGCCATTTGGATGCTATGCATGTTTAGAACAAGCATTTGTCCTAACTTTGCTTCTTTTTCCTCCTAAAAAATATCTGTATAAGAAATGCACTTATGCTCATTCTGAACTTGGCAAGATGAATTTATGAGCCGCGGTGGCACAGTGGTTTGAATGCAGGCTGCTTCTGCTGCCTGCCGGCTGCCTGCAATTTGGCAGTTCAAATCTCACCAGGCTCAAGGTTGATTCAGCCTTCCATCCTTCCGAGTTCAGTAAAATGAGGACCCAGATTGTTGGGGGCAATATGCTGACTGTAAATCACTTAGAGAGGGCTGTAAAGTACTGTGAAGCGATTAATAAGTCTAAGTGCTATTGCTATTTTATGCTGCCTTGCTCAACCTGCTGTTCCAGCCCAAGCATGCAGCATTTGGAGGACCTCAGGCTGGGAAAGCTGATCCAAAATCTCAAGCCTATGAATTGTTGAGCTTTCCTCGTTTTAGCTTTTTGACTCTGGTTGTTTACTAGAATCCTGTATCACATTATCCTCCCCTCCCATCTGATTACCGATATAACCTTTTGTATAATATATACAAATTGGTTCCTATAAGTTGTTGGAAGTTCTGTATGCTGATATTCATGGATCAAGTTATTTTTCTTCCCATTTCCCTAGGCCAAAATAGTAGGTGATGATTTAGTCAGTACTGATTTGAGTATTTGAAATTGCATATTTCAAGAGTTTTGCTTCCTCCTGAAATCCAGTCTAACTAGCTTTCTTGTGACCTTCTAAAACTAGCTATTGCTGTGCATATTTTCATTTTATAGACTAGAGGTGAGGAGCATTCCCTTATCTTTGACTGGCTTTTATAAAAAAAAAAAGGCATTTCATAGACTATCCAGAATACAGAACAACCTTTCCTTTCAGGACAGAAGCTTGTGTGCCTGTCTGACTATCACTTCAGGTTTCACTGACTGAAATGCTTCCCTCAAGTAAAACTGTGCTCTTCAAACTAATCCTCAAGAGATGCAAAGTAAAATAAATCTTAGGGTTTAGGCGATAATATTATAATACTCAGAATGACCCCAGAATATTGACTATTAGGGAAAACTATAATAAAAAACTGGTTTGGAAAAAGGAGCAACTGACTAAAACAGGGAGCAAAAAGGAGTTTACATTGCAAAGTTTTAGATTCAGTTTCTTCCCCTGTATCAAGAATAGATAAATCCATGGGCTTCTGGCAGCCCATACTATTTTACTCTGTGTGACTTCCAAAGACACCAATCTTGTGCTGCTGAAATATGAAGGCACATTTTTGCTTAAAAACAAAAACAAATAAGGAACATATTAAATCTCTAGTAGGGGTTAATGCACCTATTTTAATAAAACAACATTACATCTAAAATTCTTTTTAAGGGAAACATGAAAATTTCAATTTGTGTCACAGGGAACAATCAATTTTCTTCTGGCAAAATACACATTTTTATTCGCATTGTAGTCTGTGTACACATTTTGTTGTTTTTATTTAGCTTAGATCAAGAATATACCACCCAGTATTTGGAGAAACACAAAAACTCGAATGAGAATATTCCTGGAAGTATGAATTAGGTTGACTTATTTAACAGTGAGAATGAAATGAAATGAAATTTTTAACCATCTCTACTGTAGAATTGAGCCTCTTCTACATTTCTCTTTCTGAAGATTTTTCCCTTTGCTGATTTGTGAGAATGGGAGAGAGTCTTCCATCAGCCATATTGATTTCATCTTTTTGTGATGAATGCTAAAGCCACTGCTTATACCAAGTAATTGGATTATTGTTTCTCTGGAATCTTTCACATCTGTAAATATGTTATTCTTTTCTTTCATGCATAGATTTATCTCCCCCCTCCCCTTTGAAAATAAATAAGAAACATGAATATGAAGTTAGCTACTGGACCACCTGTCTATTTTATTACTTATTTATTTTTTAACATCAAGTGGTTTTTCTCTTTCAGTTGTGAAAGCTGTGTGGAGCTGCTGTTTGTTCGGGGATCTGGGAATTGCCAAGAGTGTGATACCCCTTTGCGGAAGAGCAACTTCAGAGTACAACTCTTTGAGGATCCAGCTGTTGACAAGGAGGTGGAAATCCGTAAGAAGGTGCTGAAAATGTAAGTATCAATTAAATCACAAGCCACCTCTTTTTTTTGTTTGTGCTTCCAAATTCATTTTAGCTATGTTTGTGAAAAGGCTACATTTAAAATATTTGCAAAATATTCTTATCTTGAATATATTGCTCAGGAAGATATTTTTTCTGGTTTCTAAGGGCAGAGCAATGCACAGGAACAAACAAACACACCTGATTTATGCATAAATATTGTTCCATATGTCAATATTTCAGGAAGGAAACTTCAATTCTTTCCCTTAATTTTGATGTGTTGGGAGTTTTAATGCTTGATTGTTAACATGAATGTATTTAAATTTGTGTTTACCAAGCATTTATGTAGCATTTTTAAAATGTAATTTGTACATCATAAATATAATTTAAATGGCATAAATATAGTGTTGTGACTATACATCTGCAAATTTTAAATGCATATATATGCATAATGTTTTTAATAGAAGAAATAATATTTAGAAATTCACTTTCTTTTTATCTGTCTGGTCTCATTTCTTTATGTTTTCCTTCTTCCCTTCCTTTGATCATACTTAGGTGATAAGCTGTTTGCAGAGTTAGCCTGAAATACTGCATTCTAACAATGGCGTCACCATGGCTCTCTATAAAACTATGTAAAACCTATACACAATTCTAAATAAAATACTATAAAATATAAATACTCAACCCCAACTAAAAGGTGGGGAAGGAGGGAGCAGGGGGAAGGTGGAGTCTGTTATTAATCTTTCCACCATCCTCTGGTGGAAAGTCAGGATGGTTGGAGACAACCTCAATCTGGGGCAGGGCAACATGTTCTAAAGGGCAGGAGCAAAAGCAGAAAAGGTTCTTCTCCTAGACCCTGCCAGCTGGAATATTCTGGCTGAAGCCTCCTCTGTGGACTCGGGTGCCCATGCCAGTTCCTTTGGGATGAAACAATCCCACCACAGGAGCCATGATTCCATAGTGGTTAGAGTATAGTATTGCAGGTTAATTCTGCCAGTTGCCAGCAGTTTGATTCTCACCGGTTTAAGGTTGACTCAACCTTCCATTCTTCTGAGTTCAGTAAAATGAAGACCCAGATTGTTGGGGGTAATATGCTGACTCTGTAAACCACTTAGAGAGGGCTGTAAAGCATGATGAAACGATATATAAGTAAGCGCTATTGTTGTTGCTATTATGTGGCACTAATCCAAAATTAATTTTCTGAGCATAAAAATGAGCAAGAATGGTATTTTTACTTTTTTTCCTTATTGCTCTTTAGCTATATAAGTTACCATAACTATTTACAAATATGAGCCATTGCCTGGCCTCAGGCTTATATTATCTTGTTCAAGACGTATCGCCTTTACGTGAAATGACAAACTTAATTAAGATGATAGTTTTCTTTAATCTTTATATCCTTTATCCATTTGTCATTGCTCTTTTCTGTTGACTTTGGGTAAGCATTTTTATTAGCTGCTGACTCACTCAAAGTTCAGAAAAGATCAGTTTAGATAAAGTCTGAGTGCTTGGCTTCTCAGAAAGGATGAAGAAAGAATGTCAGAAGTTTATATTTTTGAATGCCCAGATGTAATCCTCTTCTGTTTTTTTCTCTTTGCAAAGATACAATAAAAGAGAGGATGACTTCCCCAACTTAGCAGAATACAATGATTTCCTGGAAGAAGTAGAAGAAATTGGTAAGTTCTTATGCGTGCATATTGGATGCCCTGCATGCTTTTATATTTCCTGTCAGCCTCATTGAACGTTAAAGCTGAGCCTCTCTTCACTGATCTTTATTGGAGTACTTGATGATTGGCTAATTACTTTCTCTGTGCATTTTTAATCAAGAGCTTTTCAATTCGAGGGATGTATCTGGGTAATAAATGTAGTCATAGTAGGGATGGGTTGTAGTATGGTGGGAAACATGTACCACAAATGTGGTTATAAAAATGCTTTGTTAGGTTTTTGCTGGGACTGCAAAAGAAAAACTCCCGCAAAGAAAAGGGTAAAGGAGTACCATTCAGTTCTTAATCTTGGCTTCCATTTGCCTTTATTCACCATGATAGTAGCCATTTGTACCCCTCTAATCCTCTTGCTGCTTCAAGCACAATAGCTGGGAGGGTTTGAAACATTTGACCTTGTATACCATTTTGGCAATGTGTTTATGGGGCTAATGCAAAAGGACAGAAGTTAAAGTGCAAGATGAAATCTCTTTTTTCCCTCCTCCTTTGTTGGATTTCAGGCCTACAGATGCTATGACTTGGGGCCTGTCCTGTTTCGATGGCAGTTGTAACACAACATTCTCATTGAGGAATGTTGACCTAACGGATTGGGTGGGAAATAGGATCTTTCTTGCATTGGAGACCAAGGCGTGTTAATAGGGGAGAGATGTATGTGCTCTTTGAGGTCTTGTTAATATTTAATGCCTTCCCTCTATTTATGGTTATACTCCAGTGAGCTTTTAGTCTGCATATTTCAATCAAATCTCCTTCTCTTTACTCTGCACAGCAGTTATCTGAGTATAGGTGGCAAGATAAGCATGACCTTTGGGGCCTTGTGCCCCCAAACCTTTCCCTCTAAGAAATCCCCAGATCTATTAGCTCTTGCTTTGCTAGATGGACATTAAAGTTTGCTGTTGGTTTTGTGTGGTAATTTTACTTGTTCAATTTTCTCTTTCTGTTTCTGCCCCTGCTATTAACTATATCATAGAAAGAAGTCAAGTGGGTGATAGTAAGCAAATTAATGTGAGTACAAATTATCTGACAAGGTTGGTGACTTACAGTGCCACTGTTACTTATTTTAATTTCAATAGTCCTGTTTCTCATTGTATTCAAAAAATAATCAAGCTGTCATAAGTTTCTGTGTTCAGTCGCTCAAACCCTGATCATGTGTTGCTTGGACTACTCCAATGTATTGTACATGGGGCTACCCTTGAAGAATGTCCAGATGTTGCAGTGGGCACAGAATGGAGGCATGAGAACAGTTATTGGAGTCTCTAAGGTAGCCCATGTTACACTGCTATTCCATGAGCTGGTTTCCAGTTTCTGGGTCCAATTCAAGGGGTTGATTATCATCTTTAAGGCCCTTCATAGCATGGGTTCAGGTTACCAGGTTAGATGGGTTAGCTGCGTTGGCAGTAGGGGCATGCTGCAGACTCCATTGGTCAAGGAATTCCAGCTGGTGAGGCCCAAAGGAAGAGCCTTTTCAGATGTGGCTCCTGCCTTTGGAACATATGCATATATCCTTCGTGGTGAAATCTGCCCCCACTCTTTTGATCTTCTGAAAGGGCCTGAAGACCTGGTTCTGCCAATTGGCCTGGGACCCCAATGGGGATGCATTATTCTGGAGGTAGTTAATGGAATGGATAAGACCCCACCTTTTCCCCACCCCCTCTATGCATCATGCTCCATTTCTAAAATTAAAGTTAAGTTTAAACTAATGTTATTTATTGTTTTAATTTTTAATATTTGTTCTTAATGATTGTAAGCTTCTTAGAGTCACCTCCAGACTAGATGAGTGGAATATACATTGAAATAAAATAATAAAATAANAAATAAAATAAAATAAAATAAAATAAAATAAAATAAAATAAAATAAAATAAAATAAAATAAAATAAAATAAAATATAAATAAATAAGCAAGCAAGCAAGCAAGCAAGCAAGCATTTATTGATCATTATTGGACATGAGTGCTGACACAGGCGAAGCAAAGCTGATATCGGGTATGATCAGGCAGGAAAGTGAGCTAACACACCAATTAGCAAGAAGCAAGTACAAATGTCATTTTGATCAAAAGTTAAGTCATTCCAATTCTGAAGAGCCAATTCAGACTGAGAAAACTTATACAGTGAGATGAAATCCAGGTATTCTTTTTGTCACCCTTTTTGTCACAGTCTTTGTGGGTGACAAGCAGTAGTTCTTTCTGGCCATTTCTGGAACCAGTGGTGCCAAAGAGCTTGAACAAAAGGCCAGCAGCTCCCTCTTCTGGTGAGGCAGCACACTGAGTGAGGTAGATGGGCCTGAGCACTCAGCTCTCTGGTTGGAGATTTATGCTGCAAAAAAATATGAATTGGATTTTTTTCCAGCATTAGAAATTTGACTAGTTATTGTGCTATGTGGTTTTGAATGCATGCGTTCAGACCTTTCTCATGCCCACAGCCTTAGAAGCTAAACTGGAATTTTCTTCTTTTGATTTTTGACTTTTTTTCAGATTTGAAAATGGTTTTAAAAACAACGTGCTTTGTGCTGTATGTTAACATCTTAAAGGCAGGCCAACATGTAAAAGAATGAGAAAGAGAGATGGACAAAAGTACACTTGTCTACCTCCTTTTTCCTTTCTTCTCCAGATTGTGTAGGCCTAAGATAGGTTTATTTGGAAATGTATGTTGTGCTCACATAAGAAAGACTCTTCTAAATTGTCTGCATAACAGCCCTCTGTACTCATGCTAACCTGAGAAATTTGCTTCCTGAAATAGAGTAACAAATGGGCCCTCACAGTCCACTGCATTATATCCTCTCTCAGCTTGGCAAATGGGCATTCTGGGAATTGCAGTCCTAGCCTAACTGGAGGTGCTAAGTTGCGAGTAGGTGCCATATGGGTGTTCAAAGCTAGTTATGTTAATGACCACTGAGGACATTCCATAGATGCTGTTCCCTGATAAAAAGTGATTTTATAGTATTCATTCATTCACTCATTCACTCATACATTTTATTTTGTGCCTTATTTTTCCATTTCTAGATAACTCATAAGTCATAAACAAAATACAATATTGCTCACCAGTTATAGGAACTTATTATATTAATAGTATTTTTATTTGGTCATGTGCATGTGTCTAAAAGCAGCACAAGTTCTACTTTTTTTTTCCTTCCACAAAAATAATCTTATAAAATAATCTTATTTTTGTGAAAGAGATTATTTAAGGCCAAAGTTACCCAATGAGTTTTCATGACCAAGGATGGACTAGAACCGCACAGGAGAAGGTGGTTATTATGATGAAAGTAGATACATCCCATTACAGAATCTAGTGGACAATTGCTTTTCTATATTTTTCATATGTTGGATTATTTTGTTTTTGAAATCATGAAATAGAGCAAACTTTATTCCATTCCATTCTTCTTTTGATTTTTGAGGTATTTTTGATAGAACTCGCATGAAGTTCTGGCATACTTATGCAAAAATCCAAAATGAAACAAACACCTTTTCACTGAACTTTAACAATTTTCTGCCTTTTTTATTCTAAACTTCGACAGTCAGAAGTGGTTGACTTATTCTGACCCCAGGGTCAGTTCTAGACACTGCTATACCTCAACTATTTTCTGTATCCTTTCTAGCTTTCCAATGTTCTTATGAGAATTAAGCAATGTTAGAACTTTACCTAGAATTCCAAGTTTTAAAAAAATATTAATGTAAAAAGAACAATGGGAGGAAAAATTACAATCAAACCTAGACTTTGACATCCATTGTTGAAGAATGTATTGCATTTCCAGATACCTGCTTCTTTTCCTGTACGGTTGAATTAACATATGATAATGCTTGAATTTTGCATTTTTCACGTTTAGAACAATCCTGTAACTATCTTTTCAGCAGTGGCTATAATAAGTAGGCTGTTGCTTGATGGAATTATGGAACAACTGAGGATAAAACAAAATTTAAATAAAAGTGTGTGAATAATAGAAGGTAATAATTTCACCACCTATTTTTAGAAGAAGCTTATTCCAACATTTCTAATAGTAACTATCATTTTAAAGATAGGAATATTTTAGGAAATATTATTCTTTGAACAAAGGCAATACTTTTAATGTTTACTGATATATATCTGTCCTCCCCTTCCCTTCCTTTCTCTCCCCTTCTCCATTGTTTTTTGAAATCAATGTTGATCCAGTGTTCAACCTTACCAATAATGTGGATGTAGAAGACACAAGAAAAAAAATGGAAATATACCAGAAGGAAAACAAAGACGTTATTCATAAAAATAAGATCAAATTGGTAAGTTGTGTATTGCTTGCTTATGTCATTTTTTTCCTGAATTAATTGAAACAAAGTAATTAATAGCAAAATATTTAAATGTATCTGTTCCATCCACTCATCTATTTTTTTAAATTCCTTTATCTGATCACTTTAGGACATAGGATATAGATATCTGCATTGTCATTTCAACAAACCTCCAGGTAAAATGGAGTAGACTGAGGTGTTCATGACACATAAGGAAAAAACAAAAGTATATTTGGTTTTTCTTCTGAGCTTTGCTTAGAATTCTTGAAACGTAGATGTAATCTAATCCTTAATTGAACAAGCAAGGGAGGGGCAGATCATTTTGACGAACTTCTGTTTTTAGTTTTGAATGTTTGAGAATGAGATTTAGCCTATTTCTGAAGGAAATAGGATCTTGGTACCTTTATCTTGTTAGTCTGAAAAGGAAGGCTCGCAAAATAACTTATTACAACGAAGGATTATACCCTAGCTTTTATTCTTTAAATGCTATTTTGTTTTGGGAAATGATGATATCAGTTCCCATCTGTGTCAAAATACAAAAAAACTTTATAATATCCTTGATATCCATAGTCAACTTTTCTTAAGTGTAGATACTAGCTGCTTTTTCAGGTTTTCTGTTGCCCTAGTCCTGTACCTTCAACAAATTTCAGCTCAGAAGTATTAATTATTATGGTTCTGCTAAGTCACGAGAACAAGAGGAGCTGGAAGAGGCACTGGAGGTTGAACGGCAGGAGAATGAACAGAGGCGGCTTCTTATCCAAAAGGAAGAACAGATGCAACAGATGTTGAAGAGGAAGAATAAACAGGAACTTCTGGATAAGTTGGTGAGTAAAAAGAGACAGGTTTAATAAGCAACTACTTATTACTGATTTCTGAAAGGGACTGATTATGTTTTTCTTTTGTATGGTTTATTCCTTTTTTCCTGCCACCAAAGAATAATACTAAAGGATTAACTCAGAGTTTCCTTTATTATTATTTTTATTTCTTTCAGCTCTTTGCTTATGAAATTCAACAAACTCCTGTGATCTTTTATTTCTTAGACAATCCTATGGAATAGATTAACAGATTAACAAAAACAGATTTCAGGACTATATAGGGATTTTTACTCTATAGTTGTTGAATGAGCTAGTGTAGAATATTTGATATCTTCTGAGAACTGGTTCTTCCTTATCTCTTTTCTCTCTCTTCATAATTAGTTGTAAGTTCATTCTACACACACACGCACACACAATTATTTAGGTTTATATTTTAAACCTAAATTGAAAGGTGGGAGAATAAGGCAGGAGCCAATTACATCTACAAAAACTATGAAGGATGCCTAAGCCATCATTCATCTCAAAATTGGCAGGGCTGGTGGATAACCTGACAGCAGAGAGCATCTTTGGAAAGATAATTCACCAATCAGTTAAGGCCCGGTCCCACTGGCCGACAGACGCAAAACGTATGCATAAAGGACACAGCGCACAAGCAAAATTTCGGGTGCGTCCATCCGTTGTTCACCGCCTCCAAAAATGGTAAAAATTTGCAAACAGAACGGAAAAAGGAACGAAGACGTGCGTAGTATGTACGGGGATGTTAACTTGGATGTTTATAGGAAGCAGCGATGAAAGCGATGGAAGCATGACACCCCTGAAGGGGTTCCAGAAATTTTCGAATGCGGACAACATAGGCGGGGCAGATGCATAGCGATGAACGAAGTGCATCACGACCTATAGTGGAAGACAAAGGATGCCCGGCGAGTAATCGGATGCAAAGCGTTCACGCACATGCGGGTGGCAGTATGAAATGTGTTCAAGCTCCTATATAAAAATTGCAGCACGCCACAGCAGTCAGCATACAGGGAAAGACGATGGCTCCACATAAATCTTGCAGACACCATCGCAAAAAGAGGAAGCCCATGCCTACTCGTACAAAGCCCTGCAAGAAGGCCCGAAACCAGCATCCCAACCCCTGGCACTGACTCGAAAGCTGCTCTACTGTGGTGGACCAGCCCCAACCCTCAACAGCCCTTCTGCTCAAAGCCCCTGAAGGCCCAGATGCTCAAGCCCCTGAAGCCCTGCTGGCGTCAAGCCCCATGAAATGCCCTGCCTGCTTCAAGTCCTGAAGGCCCGTGCCTCTCAAGCTGCCTGAAGGCCCTGCTGGAAGCCCCTGCCAGAGGTGAGAACAGCAAGGGAACAGAAGGGAGAAAAAAACAGAACACCGTTCCGAGAGTAATGATATGAGTGCTGAATGGCTGAGGGAACATGAGTACCTCTGGAGAAAAGGCCCACAGGCTGTATCAGGACACCAAGAATAAAGCAGGCCGCTGTCAAGCCACTGACCGGAAATGTACTCAGTCGAGTGCAGTTTCCTGGAGGGAGATCGCCCAACCGAGGAGCAACCCTTGAGACCCTCTCCCTCAGACAGCCCACCAGACAGACATGTCCTCTTCCAGCCAGGAGCCACCTACCCTGTACAGCATTTCAGAGGGCCCCAACACAACCCCCAGGCAGCTGCATCCCATGGCCGACGGATTGGAGATCCTGTGGAGGATGACGCTCTGCTGCACAAATGTGAGGAAGAAGCACCCAGCCACCAGAGGCCACCCACCCCCACCCCCACGCCAGAAGAGCAGGCAGAGAAGGCAGGACTGGCAGGTCGGCCTAGGACCACAGTGTAGTTGTTTGGCACATATCACGATGACATCAGAGATAACGACTCTCTAGCGCAGCATTAAGAACTCTCATTTCTCACGTATCTGGTTCCACTTGACAGTAGCATCGCGGGCGGAACAACAACTTCATCACGTACGTTAGCAGACCTGAGGACCGCCCGAGCCAGTACCAGGTGATGAAGCAGAAGATCACAGCACTTCTGCACAACCCTCAAGGCCCACTGAACTGCCTCCTAGCCACAGGCAGTCTGCTCCTCCACCCCCAGTATTGTCACAGCCCTTCCACGGCTTTCAATACCCGCCACCTACCAAGGCTACGACTACCAGACTCCCACAGCAGAGAAGCAGAACTTCCCCAGTCCACCCAGGTCATCGCACGCCACAGACGCCACCCCTCACCAAGCTTTGCAGACCAACAGCCCCACTACACTCCTGCCCAACCCTTCCTCCACCCCACAGCCAAGCCCCCATCAATGGACAATCTGTCATCAGTATGGGCCTGACATCTCCAAGTTCCTTGATAAGGGTGTCTCAACCCTCACGGGACTGAAGTCAGCTTCTCGCATAGCTTCCTGAACACACCACCACCTGTTGTACCCTCAGGGTCAAGCATCCCAATGATGCCTCAGACCAGCACTTCAAGCCACACCACCTCCCAACATCCCTGCGCGCTTAACAGCTGAGACCAGGACAGGACTCAGAGTCGACTTGTGATATTTAGTGTCCATAACTGATTGCTTTCTCTTATTAAGTTTACTCCTGTTAAGGACTGTTTCATATCTTGCTTATTTAACCTACAGTTCATTCATAAATTACTCTAAGGAAAGCTTATCTTTGCTAAGCACACTTAATACAGTTCTACTTGTTCATTTTGCTGCATTTTAAAAAGTCACCTAAAGCATTTTCTAAATATAAGTCTATATTAATAGGTTATCTTTAGTTTAACACACTTAATACAAGTTCTACTCCCTTGCGATTATCATATATTAGAAGTCTCATAAACGCGTTACCTACACAGACACTACATTAATGACAAGGCGCTTATCTTTGTCTAAGATACTTTAGTTTACACAATCTTGTGCCAGTTATTTTTATTCTAACTAAAAATCAGTTTGACTCGTACGTCAGAAAACTTTATTAAAAATGTTGAAGCCTTTGCATGCTTGTGAATAGAAAGAGATTATTTGTGGATCAAGATAAACCTCCAGTGGCAAGCATGAGTGGCACTGATCTGGGCCACCATCCCACCAGATTGATTTCTCTCCCCTCTTTTTTATAGGAAAATATCGGTTGTCCACTAGGTGTCCTTCTACATACTCTAATCATACTCAGACATTCGTAAATATACGAGAACATCCCAGATACAAACGTTTTGTCCATTTTGAAATACGGTGAATAACCACAAGTGCATACGCTTACAATCCTTCATTTCCATGCAACCTTAACGTTTGTGTTAACGTTCCATGTCACCCTTTTTTTCCTCCTCTCTTTTCCGTTTCAGCTGCAGCGAGGAGTGAGGCAGGGCAGAAGCTAGATGCCAAGAGAACAGTTAGGATACCCTAATTGTGGATGATAACGATCAGATGAGAATGTTTTTCGTATGCCTGGTATATGTTATGTTGCGGATGTACATTGTACGCGTCGGAAAGTTCATCCGTTCACAAAGTTTTGTGCAGCTCAAAACTTCTTGCGAGAATGAAATTGCAGTGGACGGATGCTCGACGGATAGAGCGTATGAAACACGTATGCAGTGGGTACACAATGGATGCATAGCATTTTCCAACTGATGGCAAGCTATTTTTAATGTTTTACATCCTCTTTGCATCCGTAAGTGCAGTGGGACCGGGCCTTTCGCATGGAAAACTGAGGGGAGCCAAGTGGTTTGCTGATTGCTTCTTTTATTAGCTAAGAAGTGGGGGAGGGCAGAATGAGGAGAGTGAGAAGTTGGAGTTGTTTGGCTTCAAAGTTGATGGACATGTATCTAGAGTGAATTCTTATAAATAGCAGTTTCAAAGCTATTAGGGGAAATGCTTCTCTTTAACTTAAGCAAGCCTGTTGGAAGTCAGGAAGGGGACATTGCATGCTGGGCCTAGCCTTTATCCCATAGTGTATTTTTTTAAGCTATGGTTGAATTTTTTTACAGTTTAAAAGAACTAAATGGAGGATATATTTCTTCCAAACCTCATTTCCCATTCCTCTTCAGTCCTCCTTTATATTAAATATTTCCAAATTAGCTTCAACTTGAAAGAATGTGAAAAAGCAAACAAAAATGGGCTATCCAATGTCTAACATCTCAAGTAGTTATATCCAAAACAACAAATGCTTTTGAAATTTTGCTTTGCAGAATAGAGAAAATAGAATCAAATTGTATGCATGAGAGCTGAGGAAAATGGCAGTCACGTTTTGCTTTTCCTTTCTTTGATATAATATCTAATTGAGAACATATCATTGACTAGCATCATATTTCTATCAAATGCCCACTCCACATTATCTGCTGAAATCATCAAGTCACAAGTAAATTCCATTAGCTTTTGTAGGAGAGCTAGATATACAACAGTCATTTTGAATTTAGACTAAGCATTCCAAGAAATGTTTAGGGGGAATAGTACAATTGTTTTAATGGATGAGGATTGTTCATTTGCACTGTGCAATCTGCAACTACCTCTTTGGTTTGACCTACTTTCTTTGCAATATACTGAAAAACTCATTAAGCCATGCTCCAGAGATGGCTGTCCAACCTTCTTTTAAAAATCTCTTGGGAAAGAAGTCACAATCTTCAGAGGTAGTCTGTTCCACTGCTATATAGATCTTACAATCAAGATTTTTTTCCCTTTATTTTAAACAAATTTGAAGTGCCTGTAACTTATGCCTATTAATTCTTTTTCCATGGTGATAGAAATAGTTCCTGGTCATCTTTCCTGTGGTACTCTTTGATATATCTGCACATATCTTCTCCTTACTGTTTTCTCCATACTGAACCAACCACATTCCATTAACCTGTCTTCATGAGACATGTTCTTAAATGCCTCTATCAATTTTGTTGACCTCCTCTGAGTTGGTTCTAATCTATCAATGTTCTTTTGTAAATGTAGTGACTACAGCTGTACACAGTATTCTATAGCTCATCAGTGTACAACCAAGGGAATAAGGATTTATTTATTTAATTAACTTGTAGGACTGCATAATCATCAGTGATTCCAGATGGCATGCAATAATATTTAAAACATCACAAAATGGGTTTGGGAAACCTCCCAACTTTGTGTTATCTGTAAATTTGATAAGCAGGTATCAATTACATTATCAAAAAATGTTGAATAATATGGCTCCAAGATAGATGCCTATGGGATCCTAATTACTAGCTTGAAGTAGAGTGATTAATCTTGATTCTCATAGTCTGTTAACGGTTGTCTCTTTAGTGTTGTACCATCTAAACCAGGGGTGTCAAACTTGAAGTGGTTCATCAGGCTTCATCATGTGATGTATTGGGACTTTTTTCCCCTTCACTAAACCGGGTGCAGACGTGGCCAGTGTGTGATGCATCCGGCCCATGGGTTGCAAGTTTGACAGCCCTGATCTAAACCATATTTTAACAACTTGTCAGTAAGAACCTTGCCTAAAGTTTGGAACCTTGCCTAAAGTTTGCTGAAAGTTAGGTAGCTTATATCTACAGCATTCCTCTTGTCCACCAAAATGTTTACTTTGTTAAAGGAGACAATAAGCTTTATTTAATATGACTTTTTTTTTTAACAAAATCTTGCTGACTCTTAGATTATCTTCATGATGGTTTAAAATGACCTGTTTTATGACTGGCTCTTTTTAGGTATGGATATTAAGGCTAGGTCACACAGGCCGATGGATGCAAAACGTATGCAAAAAGGACACA
>BHFT01021653.1:0-70729 GCA_004320025.1 Laticauda laticaudata
GGGACGAAAATATCAGCTGCGATCTCAGAGCCCCGAGATCGCAGCTGTAGCACCGAGACGAAGCTCCGCCTTCTTCCAGTGCTGAACTCTTGATGCAGCGTGGTAGAGAAGGGGCATTGGTAGACTTACCAGTGAACACCCTTTCTAAACATGCTGCAAGATAATCCAACCCCACCCTGTGGCTGTTCGGTCTTATGGGGGGGGGGTTATTCTCACTGTTTTGGTTTTGTATTCCAGAGACACTCTAAGTCTGTCAAGTTCTTCTCCAGAAAAGCTGGGGCTCTCAGCAGAGGCTGGCTTTTTGTAGTGGCAGACTCAACTCGATGACATCAGAGGATAGAGTCATATCCTCTTACAGCGTGTTTAGAAAGGGTGTTCACTGGTAAGTCTACCTTTTCCCTAAGATATGATCTTCGGTATTTGAAAATATCATTTCAGACTGGCAGATTGTTAGTTTTTTGTTTAATGGGGAAAAATAAACACTTAATGTGGCAGGGAAACTGTCAGGCATAAAAGTTGATATCTATGGATATACTTAGGGAGACTATATTGATAACCCTGCTGGCACTGAGTCACATCCTTCAGGTTTATCTGCCTAGCCAGTTTGACTCAAGAACAATGATGAACCACTAACTATTTCTCAATGGAGATGATATACAATGTTATCCTTTATGGCCAGTGGGGGGCTGCAAATTTTTTAACAACCGGTTCTCTGGCAGGGTAGGCATGGTTGGTTGGTCATGTGACTGGGTGGGTGACATCACTCATCACACCCAACCCTGCCTCCTGGCCACTTGCCTCAAAGGAAGAGGTAGGAATCAGCCAGTTGGGGCTAATCCCACCATTATCTGGCTCCACCCCCACCCATTTTTCGGCCTGTTTTCAGAAAAATGGCCTGAAAACAGCCCCAAAACAGCCTGAAAACAGCTGAAAAATGGACAGGGGTGGAATAGCCAGTGGTGGGATTTGCCGGTTTGCTGAACTGCACCTAACCTTAACCACCAATTGATGAGAACCGGTGCAAACTGGCAGCAGCCCACCTGTTTATGGCTCTCAGCTCATTTCTATCTTTTTCTTGCAATATATCAAATGAATATTTTCTTACTTGTGTTAGCACAAATATTACTACTTGGTTTGCCTATTAATGTCTGGTTTCCTTGCAAATAACTCAGTGAACTACTGTTGTCACAGGAATGCTACTTCCTTAATAAGTCATAATAACTCAGGGTCCATTTTGTTCTTGGCTGATGGATTGGTTTCCTTTGTCTGAAAATAAGTTAACTGGTAAATCTTTTTGTCTTTTGTTTAACCAGTGGGCTAAGAAAAGAGACAGGATTTGATTTCTCACCACTTTTTCCATAATAGTTTTTTTTTTCAATTTCAATGATTTGTGAAATCAAACTGTCACTAATGTGAATTTAGTTTCTGAAAGCAAGAAAACCTGTTTAAAATACTTATTGTAACATGTTGCTGTAACATGGCATGGTTTTCAGTATCTCAGGAAAAAGAAAAAAAAATCTGTTTTTCACAGTTTTTTAATCTGTCTAATCAAAGTAATTTGAGCTGACAGTTGACAAAAACAGCTCTCTATAGAACAAGATAATTTACCTGTATGCAGCTGAAATGGAAAAACCAAACCATGAGTACATTTACACTCCCTGGAGAAGTAGTTATATGCAGAGATGAAGACAGAGAGGCTCACATAATGCAGGATTGAGAGTGAGAAAGATATTTGCAATTTAAGGTGATTTAATAATTGAGAGATGAAGTGATACACTTAATGCATATCAAAGAGAATTCTCAGACAGAATGAGAATGCTTGGAAATTGGGCTACCAAATCTGGTTTATAAAAATCCCAAACTACTTGGTAACAGCAAAGAGATACATAAAATCAGGGGTGGGATACAACAGGGTTAACTACCGGTTCGGGATTTGTGACCTTCCCTGCACGCTGTGAGACGTGCGCCTGTAAATCGTCATCAGCATGCTGTGTGCAGAGACGAAGCCTTTGAAACAGCCCTCTTTTCCTGCTTTTTTAACTGCAACTGTGCCTTGTTTGGCAGCTGAAGTTGAAAAATCAGGAAATAAAGATCAGGTAAGAGCCCGGGTGGACGGGTGGGCAAAAACATCAGCAGACGTAGAACCGGTTCTATGTCTGCTGCTCTTCAGAGCTACCAGTTCTATGAAGGTGGACAGAACTGGTAGAAACCCACCCCTGCATAAAATTCTAACTTTCTGCTGGTTTGAAGCGCATGTCTTGAATTATATAATCTAAATCCAATAATTTGAATGCAAGGACAAAAGGACAAATTAAAAGAAAAACAAATTATTGCAAACTTATTTACTTCCTAAACCAAATACTAACTGAAAAGAAATGGGAAAACAATGGCTTGATTAATATTAATTAAAATGTAATAATCTGTCAATAAATCTGTCTCAGGGGACACACACTCTGAATCCACATAGCCTTCATGATATTTCTTTTGAAATTTTCAAATCCACAGTTCTTGTTACATTATGCAGCTATTTTGCAAATCACCTGGGTTCTTAGTATACATACAATAAACAACTAAGAGAACATCCTGGTTTTATTTCCAGGTCATGGTTGAATCATTCACTAAGCATCTATTTACACTGGACTTTACTTCCATCATAAACCATTTTATTTCATGTTTTACAACATCACTATAATTCTGATGTTGTTATTGTTTTGCTGTCATATCCTTGATTTTGAATAAAAACTCATTAAGCTATTCCTTTCTGTTGCCTTACACAGTTCTTGCAAATGCATTTCTGTGGCTTCCAACACATTAATCCAGCATATGTGCATTATAAGCCCCTTCTCCTTCTCTTTATCTAGTCCAGCATAATTCTCTTTTTCAAACATGCATCAGCCTTCATATGTCCAAAGGATTATAGCTTTTGTTTCGTGTGTGCATTGCTTCCAGTGAGTACTTTGGCATAATTTCCTGTAGTCTTTTATTGTCCAAGAATGCAATGAAATGGTACAGGCCATTGGCAAGTGGGTTATTGATATCTTCCTAGACTTGCAAGGAGACATTTATCATTAAAAGGTTTAATAAATATTCTTATTTCTCAATCTGTAATTCAACAAGTGTCACTAAACCCAACACTACATAGCATGTCTATGCCCTTGTGGGTCTATATCCCAAAGAATTCTATAATTGTTTTTTGTTCCTTATGCTATAGGAAAGTCTTTAACCAGCTTAAAGTTAGTTGGCTTATGTTGCTGCCAGATGTTGTCCTGAATTGCTGCTCAAGCACTGGCTTTTCAAAATCTTCCAGCCTATTTTGAGGCAAGGGGGAAGAAAGGTGCTTTACCAGCTGCTGGTTGACTGTGGGCTGTCAGTATCTCTGAGGGCTGCCAGACTCTGCTCTTTCAGCTGTTCTGCTGTTGGCTTGTTAGAATCCACACATACTTCATCATCAGTTGCCTACTATGCTCACTTTAAAGGCCTGTCACATTGGCCGACGGATGCAAAACATTTGTAAAAAGGACACAGTGGACGAGAAAATGTTCCATCCGTTGTTTATCCGCTCTCAAAAGTGCCCCGAATTTGCATAACCAGAGTGGAAAACAACGGAAAGGAACGGACGGGGGGAGGACGTAGCCAGGATGGAAAGCGGATGCTCCACGGAAGCCTAGCAGATGGAAGCGGATTGGAGCGGATGGCACATCCACAGGGCTTCCGGGGGAGCACAGCGAAGCGGACGCGCAGCGGAAAGAGCGGATGCCGAGCAGATGCCTAGCGGAAGCCTAGCGAATGCACAGCGTTCACTGCGCATGTGGGGAGGATGCATTGCATCAGCCCCGCGGATATAAAGGGAAGCAGCCTCGCAAACAGGTCACCATTCAGAGGAAAGACCTGCTGCCGACACAGCTCTCCAGCCAGCCAGCCAGCCAGCCAGCCAGCAAGCCAACAACCCAACAACCATAGGAGAAAGAGAAAGCTCAGCCTCTGCTTGCCAGCCCTGGCAAGAGGGACAGGGCCACCATCCCACCCCCGGCCCTGACTCTGCTTCTGCTGGGGCTTCTGCTGCTCGGCTCGCTCTTCTGGTGCTGGAGCAGCACTCTGCTGGTCTGCTTCTGGTGTGGTGCTTCTTGGTGGTGCTGCTCCTACTACTGGTGCTTCTGCTGGTGCTTATCTGCTGGTGCTGCTCCTGGTGCTGGGGCTTCTGCTGGTGCTGCTCCTGGTGCTGGGGCTTCTGCTGGTGCTTACTTCTGCTGGCGCTGCTCCTGGTCCTGCTGGTCCTGCCAGTCCTGCTGGTGCTCTGTGCTCCTGGTGCTGCTGGCGCTGCTGGTGCTTTACTCTGTTGTGCTGACTGGTCCTGTCTGGTCCTGCTGGTGCTGCTGGTGCTTACTCTGCTGGTTGCTGCTCCTGGTCCTGCTGGTGCTGCTGGTCCTGCTGGTGCTGCTTGGTGCTGCTGGTTGCCTTACTCTGCTGCTGCTGATCCTGGTCCTGCTGGTCCTGCTGGCGCTGCTGGTGCTTACTCTGCTGGTGCTGCTCCTGGTCCTGCTTGGTGCTGCTGGTACTGCTGGTGCTGCTTGCTGGTGCTGCTGGTGCTGCTGGTCCTGCTTTGCTGCTACTGTTGTTGTGCTGCGCTGCTGCTGCTGCTGGTGGAGGAGCGTCCCTACAACCTCGAAGCCCTCTGATGAGGGCCCATATGGCCCTGCCAAAAGGAGGAAGAGCAGACGCGTGAATGGGAGAGGAGGCAATACACAATGCAAAAGAGGAACATGTGGAGGAGGTGCTGGAGTGGCTGAGGAGAATGAATATCTTTGGTGAAGGGACACAGGGCTCTGATCGAGACACCAAGAGGAAGCAGGCTGCTTGGAGAGAAAGGCGGAAAGCCCTGGGCTACACTTTGGAGGTGCTCCTCGGCTGGTGGAAGCACATGCCACCTGGTACGGGAAGCTGCACCTCAAGAAATCTGCCAGGCCACGGTCAAGCTGACGGACCGAGAGACCTACGGTGATGGCCAAGTGCAGCTTTCTTGGAGGGTGAGATCCGCCACCGAGGAGCAGCCCTCTCACAACCTCTCTCAGGCAACCTGCTGAGAGCCAGTCCCTCTTCTGGCAAAGAGTCAGCTCCTGTGTCCGGGCAGGTATCTGTGGAGTGTGCCACAACGGAGACCCCTGAACGCTTTACCACCCATGGCGGAGTGCGTGGAGAACCTCCTGACGCAGTGGGAGCAAGAAAGGCACTTCCACCACAGCCCAACCCGCATCCACCCACAGCTCCACCTCCACCGAAAGGCAGAAAGTCAGACCGGAGGGGCAGAGCCACACTGTCCTGCTGGAATCAGGGACACCATCAGAAGCAGCAAGATCCCTCTTCAGCTGTACCACACGACATCCCATCCCTACCTTCCTCACCAACGTCAACCAGACCCTCATGAACATGTCGCGAAACACAGTACCAGGTGGTGAAGGACAGGATCACCGATCTTCTTACAACCCTCCAGACCCAGCTGAACCTGCTCCACCCAGTCCAGGTCTGCTCCTCCACTCCAGGTGATGTTCACTGCCCTTCCAAGGCTTTCCACAGGCCCTCACCTACCAAGGCTATGGCTACCAGGAGGTCCAGCAGCACAGGCAGCCTTCCCAGTCCAGGCACAGTACATCGGACGCCACGGTGCCACTGATGCCACCGATGCCACCAACGCCACCGATGCCCCCACGCCACTGATGCCAAGCCATGCCACAGATGCCACCCACGCCACAAAGATGCCACCCCACACCTCACCTCACTCAGCTGCAGACCAGACATCCCCACTACACTCCTTCTTCCCCACCCACAGCCAAGCCCGGCCCTCAGAACATCTGTCATCGGTTTTGGGGCTGACACCCCATGTCATGGAGGAAGGGGCTCTTCAACATCACAGGAATGAGCCAGCTCTCTGAGAAGCTTCCTTTCACACACAGTCCCCTGTTTTTTCTTTCAGGGCCAGGCACCCCAATGACGCCTCAGACCAGCACTCCAGCAGCAGCCACCTCCAAAGCACCTGGACCCTTCACCCCCCCTGAGACTGGGCACGCCTCAGAGTGACCAAGAAGAGTGCCAGAGACTGGGGTGGCTACCTGTTGACTTTATCTCTTGCTTGGACACTTGGGTCATTTTTTCTTTTACGCTTGAGTGGTAATAGCTTGTGGGATGGGCAGGGATACCTTTGGGCATGGGTAATAGCTGTGGATAGATAAACCTCCAGTGCAAGCATAGTGGGGACTGTATCGGTCCACCCTCCCAGGTGCCACACCTTTGGCCCTTCATTTATCAATAACAATGTAAGCATTGATCCACAACATTTGAACATAAACACAAACTCTTTTATTAAATGCCCTGTTCATTGTAGGCCCAGCCAAACATACATGGCCCAATTCTCATCAGTGTGATGAGACAGGCTGAAGGAAGCATCCATTAATCATCTATCATCCTGTCTTGCCACTCCCATTGCTCCACTGAGGAGTTGCACCAGTGTTGCACCAGTGTTCTCAGGAGGTTGCGCTGCTTCTTCCCTTCATTCACATCAACAGTATCTATCAGGTTTCGCCCTTGCCTCCATTCTCCACGAGCCTGTTCTGCAAGACTGGGTAGCGGGTTGTGCATGAGTGATTGCAGGATGCAGCAAGCTTCCACGATCCTCCTCACGCGTCTCTGGGGATGCTGCATGGTGGTGAGAGAAGTACCTGGAACCTGTTGGCCAGGATGCCAAAGGCGTTCTCACCACCCGCCTTTCCTGGACACCTGTAGTTGAAGATCTCTTCTTCACAGGTGAGGCATCTGGAGGTGTAGGGCTTCATGAGGTAGGTTCTGAGGAGAAGGCATCATTCCCCACGATTGAAGTAGGGCACATCTTGTGTTGTCGTTGGGCAGGGGGCCTGGATATGGGAAGAGCCACAATGAGGTTGCATTCCAGCTCCTCATTGAGGTCACTGGAGTTGTATATCTGGGCATCTGAAGCTGACCCGTTGCCTGAAGCATCAAGGTACATGAACTTGTAGTCAGCATCGACCATGCGAAGAGGATTGATGCTGAAGAAGCCCTTGTAGTTGTGATAAGTGGACCCCGACTTTGACTGGAGCTTTGCAGGGCCACGTGCTTGCCATCTATGGCTCCAACGATGTGGGGAAGTTCCACTTTTGATACCACTGCTTCTGCAACTTTTCTTCCAGCCTCCTTCAGTGGAGGGGCACTGGAGGAGCTCCTCCAGGTATTCTTCGATAATGGCCAGCACCACTTCTCTGACCACAATGCTGATGGTGTTGGTGTGCACCCTCCAGGTGTACTGCATGCTCCTGTACGTGGTCCCGGGAAGGCAGGTTGGCGCAGAATCAGTGCCACTTGAGCCCAGGGTCCAGGCTGGGCTGGAAGTTGGTGTTTGCCTTGGTCAATCTGGGTCTCAGCCCGCTCCACAACTTCGTCAAACATGGCTGGTGGCATCCTCATGAAGTTCTGGAATGCACGAGAGTCTTCGTTCTCAGCTCCACCATCAGCTTGTTGTACAGTCCGTACTCTGCTCTTCTCCAATCCATCTTCGGACCCAGACACTTGGTCGCCTTCTTTTATTCTGTAGAACAGGTGAAAGAGCCTTGTAGATGGCTTCGCACTGTTGCCAGAACGTTGGTGGCTACCAAAAGGAGTGTGTTTACGATCCATGTGGAGATGACTGGATGCTGGGGAAGAGCAAGAGGCAGATAAAGGCTGAAGAGGTCTGCCACAGCAGGGTTGCTGGACTGAAAGTGAGATCCAGGTGGAGTCTCCCCCTTTTTATAGGAAATATCAATTTTTCGCTCGGTGTTCCTTGGATCTTCTAGGCATCCTGCATATATCCTAAATATCCAAGATACGTCCCCTCTGCGAACGTTTTTTTCCATTTCAATGCTTTGTATGCGAGCTGCATCCGCTTTCATCCTTTCTCCGTCCGTTGCTACTAACTGCTGCGCATCCGTTTCTGGTCCGTTGTTTGCTCTTTCCCTGTGTCCGTTTTCCGCTGGAGCAGATGCGAGTTGCAGCGGATGCCTAGCGGATTATAGCGGATCTGTAACAGATGACAAACGGATGTAGAACAGCTGGTCCCCGTATGCGTTGCGGATGCAGAACAGATGCATTGGATACATTTTCCGCTCAAAAAGGTTGAGCAGCTCAAAACTTTTTGAGCGGATGGAACCTCAGCCGACGAGATGCTGGACGGATAGAGAGTATGAAAAATGGAGGCAGTAGTACAGAATGGAAGCATCGTGTTAACCAATGGATGGCAAGTGTTTTTCTCCATTTTACATCCTCTTTCCATCCGTTGGTGTAGTGTGACATGGGCTTTACCCTGGTGGTGGCTGCTCTGCTCTTTCACTTGCATTTTTTTCTTCTCTTTGGTGTTCCACAAGAATGTCCTCATTGCTGCTGATAAGTGCGTTGTTTATCAGGGCAAACTAGACTTTGCCAGTGTCACCTTCAAAATGAAACCAGCCCAGTTAAAAGCAATTATGTGACAGTCTAAAAGAAAACCATTCACTTTCCTGCCTCATGCAGGAAATGATGCAATCATTTCTTATTCATTAATCAGGAAAAGAGAGATTCTGCTAACTATACTTAATTGCAGCAGGAGGACATTGCCTCCCTTTAGAGGTAAGAAATACATACAGATTTATTTTTATTTTTGATAGTTCTGCAAATATTGGGTCCCTTAGCCTTTCACCAGCTTCCTTGTATCAATAGCATCATTTTGGCTAAGTAATCAATGGCAGCAGGACACTTTAAAATTGTTAATATAATATATGATGCTGTTGACTTCAGTGATACAATGTTTGGCCATGGCTGGAATAATAAGATACCAAACAAGCTATATCAGCTGTGATACATTTTTCTGTTTTTCTGTTTAATATTTCTATAGCATATAAGAAAATATATCTGACTTGACATACTTGTCCAACATTTAAGGATCCTTGAAATCCAGAAATGAATAAATAAGCATGCGTTTCTGTATCTGCAGCTAACATTTAGGCTTATATACATTATGTAGGATGTAATGTATGAGAAGAAAAAATTAAAACACATATATCATAGACCAGTGATTACAAATGTATTAAAAAGCAATAAGTTTTATTTCCAGAGATAATTATTTTACAATGTCCATTTTCATTAACCTCATTTCCACCACAGCACAATAAAAGCAACAAAAACAACATTATAGCAATCAATGTAATTTCAACCAAAAGTTTAAGTGACTAAGTAAAAGTTTAGTGGATGCTGAAGGCTAACAAAACATACACAAGACATAAGACCAACCAACATGCTTTACAGAGGGCTTTACTGCAATACTCTTTACATAGGGCTTCCTTTGAAGAGTATTCAGACACTACAACTGGTATAGAACAGAGAAAGAAGCACATGTAGTTCTGGAAGTCCATAGGGTGGAAAATACAACACTGCTGTTGCACAACTGCATTGGTTGCTGGTTTGCTTCAGAGTCTACATCAGGAATGGTATTCTACCGGTTCGGCCCAGTTTGGCCAAACCAGTAGCTCCAAGGATCATCTGTGAGTGAATTGGTTCGCTGCAACAATCAGCTGCTTGACTTGCCTGCCTGCTCTGGCTCTATACTAATCTTTATTTCCTGCTTTTGAAGCTCAGCTGTTTTGCACAGCACAGCGGATTGCCATGCATCAGCTGTTGAACATACAGGGAGAGTGCAGGGTTGCAGGAGAAGGTCAGTATCAAAGCCTCCGCACATGCATAAAGCACGCCCACCAATCCACGGCCACAGAACTGGTAGTAAAAAAAGTTGAATCCCATCACCGGTCTACATTCAAAGTGTTTAAAACCCTTCATGGCATGGCTACATGATATCTGAGGAGCCATCACATCCTAATGAGATTGACGCATCCCACTTGCTCCAGTAGGAAAAGGTTGCTATAGATTTCATGTGCTAAGGAAATTCAGCTGGTGGGGTCAAGGAGACATTTTGTGCTGTCATACCAGTTCTTTGGAGGTGAGATCTGCCCCCCCCCCTTTAAACTTTCCAGAAAGATTTAAAACTGGCTCTGCCATTTGGCCTGGGATCTTGCTGGGGCAGCTATAAACTGAGGGTATCTAATGGGATAGTAAAACACCCTAATTCCCATTCTGCCCATCATCTTGGTTTTTAGTTTCTATTTAATCCTTGTTAATTTTGATGGTTTTTGTATTTATTATTTTATCATTTTGTGAGCTATTGCTTCAATAGTGAGATGAGCAGCATATAAATTTAATAAATACGTAAATAAGAGTGAAATACAGAATTGGTATAGCTTTTTTAGATTGTTGAGTAATAAATGTTTGACTGTTGCGGCATTTTTTTTCCTCTACCATCTTTCATATTCTTCATTTTCTTTATAGAAAAGTGGTCATACTTCCTAACAAAACAGTGGACTGCAATCACATATAATCTATATTTTCAAAGAATGAAATGAGACTTATGTAGAATCAGAGGTATGTATCACTTATGATATTTTTTCAGTAAAAGCTAATGCTTCTCTTTGCATCATGGTAATTTCCCATTTTATTTTTCCCCATAAAATAATCTTAAAAATAAAAAGGGCAGAAGTGATGGAAAATAGCATTCAATGAACTTATAAAATCAACCAGACAGTATGCAAAGAATTTTTTTGTGATATATTTATTGATATACTGTAAGCTTTGGAGGCCAAGCACATAAACAATATATGAACATTTGAAATTTTAAAACATGAGCTGTACATTTTGGAAGGTAGTTCTAAATTACTGTCTAAATTACATAGATATTTTTTTAAAAATAAATGAAGATATAGATAAGACACTTGAAAAGACCACTATTGTTTTTAACTGCACACTACAATAAGCTTTGCCTATTTAAGATTGTTTCGTTAGGAACTATTGTATTAAGAATATGCCTTTTGGGTCTCATTTGTCCTCCTTTTACAACCTCCACAAATAATTTGTCCCTGAATAGATTATCCTTTCTTTGGTGGAATATGCTGTTAAACAATTTGTCTGAATATATATTTCCAAAGAAATGTGGTATTATTTCCACCTACCCTCAAGACCTTCCTATTTCTCATAATCATAGAGGGGTTCTTTTTCTCTTGAAATAAATTTGTTCCTACTTTTTGGGAGTCACAAATGTTATCTCAGGGTAACAGCACAGCACCTCAAAGCTCAACAAAAATGAAAACTTATTCAAACAAACATTTAATTTACTTTAGTGGTTTCTTGAATTTGGTTCATTGAATGAGGCTGTTTGGCATGGTATATTCTTTATTATAATCCTCACATTGTTTTCAAACATTCTTGAACAAACTTCATGCAATTTCTTGCAAAATAATTGGATCTAATAAAATAATGGGTAAGCTTATTTTAATATCTATTAAATGAGGAAAAATTCATGACCTATAAAAGAATTTCTTACACAATGCATATTCCACAAAATATTTTTAGAGATCCTGCAGGACTTTTCTTATGTTGTTATGTGTTTCATTGTATAAAGATACTTATTTAGTATGTATATTTTAATGGAATTGAAGGGACAATAGTTGGGAGGAATTTTGCCTGAGAAAGATTATTGGAATGAAGACCACTGCTGTTAGATCTGTTTTCTGGAGTCCCTAGGGCCAACTTTAGAAATTATTTCCATGGTCTTAACATAACCAGAAACTTAAATAGAGCTAAAGCAGCCGATAAAAGATATTTCTTTCATCTGATTCTGACAAACTATTGTGAGTGCCTCAGGCAAGCACTGGTTGATTACTCTATAAAACATTATGTGTTAAATAAATAAAATGACAACCAGCAAAACTACCAAATGACAGAATTGTACAAAGGTTTAACGTTTGGTTCAAACTGTTTCCTCAAAGCACCTTAATAAAAATAAATATTCCTCTATTTCCAAACACTGAAAAAGGGGCATCTCTAGCTCAGGAATTATGCATTTTCAATCCTTGCTATGGATTAATGAAAGGAAAATTCAGAACCCTCCTTCTCTATGTGAATATATATTTATTTATAATATACTGTAATTTTTGTCCCTGTAGTGAATAGGAAGCTACGATAATTTATCTATACTTCTACAGATAACTATCAATTATCAGATATATTAGATTAATTGCATTTTGAATATAATTGTTCTTAGTAGCACACACTTTATGCTGTGGAAGAATATTATCTTTCCACCCTCTTTTTTACTTCTTTTAAATGCTTTCTCCTTCATCATGTCTTAAGGGACCAGCTAATGTCACACTCTCAGCAAAAAGTACTTGCAAAGGGTCAGAAAAAAAATTCCCCCCTGAGCTTCAGGGACACATTTAACCTCTTTCCTGAAGATAAAAGTTGGTTATAAAAGAGTCCCTTAACACAATGTGCACTGTGTGTGTGAATAAATGTCACTTATGTTTCACCTTTAACTCAACTGGGCAACCAATTCAGTTTAAGAAAATAAAAATTGAAATAAAACTCTTTTAAAACTCATGTTATTATCAGCTGGGTTTTGTTTTGTTTTGTTCTTTCACTTAGAAAGTATAGCTAAAGCATTACATTTTTGTAAAATAAGGAGATATTTCTTCTGGAAATCTTTTCAAATTTTCTGCAGGCTGATTGATTGGTTAGTGGTATTTCTATGATTTTTTTTCTCAAAAATATCTCTGTGATAGTTATAATAGAAATAAAAAAATTAAAAACATCAAAGCAGTGACAATATTTATTATAGCAGAACTAGTGGAGATGGATCAAACTAACATCCTCTCTTCTAGAACTGAATTGTCATGTGAGGGCAAACTGTTATGCAGATGGAAGAGGCCATGCTCTGGAAGCCATGTAGATGGAACTTTGGGGGGAAATGGATCCAAAAGGATCTCTGCACAGCCTTAGAAGATGGGGAAATTTAAATATGCAACATGTGCAATTACACCTGGAAACCAAGTGGCAGCCGCTGCAACTCCTACAGTAGAGATGTTATGTATACAATTTCAAGGTACTACCCTCCTGTGGAATGCTGACTAATTTAATTTCTGAGTGGTCTTCAATGATAGTCTCATGTAGTTCAATGAGGTGACAAGAGGCTAAAGGCCCGGTCCCACTGGCTGACGGATGCAAAACGTATGCATAAAGGACATAGCGGATGAGCAAAATTTTGGGGGTGGCTCCATCCGTTGTCATATCCGCCTCCAAAAAGTGGCAAAATTTGCTAAAACAGAATGGAAAAGAACAGACGTGGGTAGTATGTAGCGGATGTTAAACGGATGTTCATAGGAAGCCTAGCGGATGAAAGCAGATGGAAGCGGATGATACCTCCAAAGGGGTTCCGGGGGGAGAATTTTGAAGCAGACGCATAGCGGAAGGGGGCAGACGCATAGTGGATGAAGAGATGCAATCACCGACACCTATAGGAAACAAAGTGGATGCCGCGTGATGATAATCGGATGCAAAGCATTCACTGCGCATGCAGGGAGTATGAATAGTGTCAGCTCCATGGATATAAAAGGATGCAGCATGCACGCAGTCAGCATACAGGGGAATGACGTGCTGCCACATACATCTTGTAGGAACACCATGGTTCGTCAGTCAGGCAAGAAGAAGGAAGCCCGTGCCTACTCGTTCAAGCCTGGCAAGTGAAGAAGGCCAGAACCAGCATCCCACCCCTTGCACTGATCTGAAGCTGCTGCTGCTGCTATGGTGGACCAGCCAAGGCCCTCAAAGCCCTGCCTGCTGAAGGCCCTGCTGCTCAATCCCTGAAGCCCTGCTGATCAAGCCCTGAAGGCCCTGTTCAAGCCCCTGCCAGAGGGAGGAAAGCGAGGAAAGAGAAGTGAGAGAGGAAACAGTACACCATTTCCGAGGAGCATCAGGATGAGGTGCTGAATGGCTGAGGGAGAACAAGTACCTGGAGAAAGGGCACACGACTCTATTGGGACACCAAGAAGAAGCAGGCAGCATGGAGAGAAAGGCAAGAGAGCCTGGGGTACACTGCAGAAGTACTTCTAGGATGGTGAAGCACATGCACACCTGGTATGGCAAGCTACACCTCAAGAAAATCGGGCAGGCCATTGTCAAGCTCACTGACCGGGAGATGTATGTCATGGCCAAGTGAGTTTCCTGGAGGGTGAGATCCGCCACCGAGGAGCAGCCCCTCTGAGAACCCCCTCCCTCAGACAGCCCACAGACAGCCAGTCCTCTTCCACCAGGAGCCAGCTACCCTGTCCAGCAGGTGTCTTCAGAGGGCCCCACAGCAGAGACCCCCCCAACAGCTTGCACTCCCCATGCCGGCAGACTTGGAGGATCCCGTGGAGGATGACGCCCTGCTGTCACAAATGGAGGAAGAAGCAGCAGCCACCAGAGGCCAACGCACCCCCACCCCAGCTCCAGAGGATGCAGGCAGAGAGGGCAGACTGAGGGCCAAGACCACAGTGTGCTGTTGGAGATCAGGACACAATTAGACCAGCACAGAAATTCTCTCTCAGCTGGTCCACTTGGACAGAGCATCCTCAGCCGGAACACCTCAATCACCTACGGTGACCAGACCCTGAGGGACCTGCCCGAGGCCCAGGACCAGGTGTGAAGCAGAAGATCACAGCACTTCTGCACAACCCTCAAGGCCCCAGCTGAAGCTGCTCCTACCAGTCCAGGTCTGAGCTCCTCCACCCCAGCAAGTGTCACAGCCTTCCACGGCTTTCAAACAGTCCCTCACCTACCAAGGCTACGACTACCAGGACTTCCCACAGCAGAAGCAGAATTCCCAGTCCAGGCCCAGGTTCATCGGATGTCACAGACGCCAGTCCTCACCCAGCTGCAGAGCAGACAGCTCCACTACACTCCTCCCAACCCTTCCTCCACCCCACACCAAGCCTGTCAATGGACAATCTGTCATCGATATGGGCCTGACGATCTCAATCCTTGATGAAGGGCCTCTCAACCTCACGGACTGAGTCAGCTCTCGGATAGCTTCCTGAACACACCACCACTGTTGTACCCTCGGGACAAGCAGCCCCCATGGTGCCTCAGACCAGCACTCAAGCGCAAGCCACCTCCACAGTCCCTGCGCCGCTTAACAGCTGAGACCATGGACATGACTCAGAGTGACTGAGAATAGTGTCAGAGACTGAGTTGTTTACTTGTTAAGTTTGATCTTTGCCTTAAGACACTTTACTTGGTTATTTAATCCATTTTGCTTATTTAATACAGTCATAAAGTTTACCTAAGAAAGGTTATCTTTGATTAAGAAACTTTTATACAGTTTACTTGGTTCAATTTGCTATATTAATAAAGTCATAAAGTTTACCTAAGAAGTTAATAATTGTTATCTTTGCTTAACACATTGAATACAGTTTACTTGTTCATTTTGCTTATTTAATAAAGTCATAAAAGTTTACCTAAGAAAGTTAATAAAGGTTATCTTTGCAAAAGACACTAGTTTACTTGGTTCATTTTTTTTACTTAATAAAGTGTTGGTGAAAACTTTGAAAAAATGGTTAAGCCTTTGCATGCTTGTGGGATTAGATAAGGATAGGTTGTGGGAGAGATAAACTCCAGTGCAGCATAGTTGGGCTACTAATGGTCCACCTCCAAGGTTCCACACCTATGGCCCCTTTATTATCAATAATATGTAATCATTCATCCACACATACCAGTCAAACATAAACACAACTCTTTTATTAAAATTCCCTGTTCATTGTAGGTCCACCCTAAGAGAGGATCTTCAACTACAGGCTGTCCAGGGCAAGGCAGGTGGTGGAGAACGCCTTTGGCATTCCTGGCCAACAGGTTCCAGGTACTTCTCACACCATGCAGCATCGCCCAGAGACCATGAGGAGGATCGTGGAAGCTTGCTGGCACCCTGCACAATCTCATGTGCACCGCTACTCCAGTGTGCAGAACAGGCTCGTGACCACAACAAGGCAATGGGGACATGGAGCCTGGAGAATGGAGACAAGGGCGAAAACCTGATAGATTACTGTGGAGTATCAGGCCCCACAGAGCTTCACGTGAAGGGAAGAAGCAGCGCAACCTCCTGAACATACTGGTGCAACTCCCAGCTGGAGCAGTGGAGGTGGCAAGACAGGATGGTAGATGGTTAATGGATGATTCCTTAAGCCTGTTCTCATCACACTGATGAGATTGTGCCATGTATGTTGAGTGGCCTACAATGAACAGGGCATTTAATTAAAAGAGTTGTGTTTATGTGAAATGTGTTTATGAATGATTAAATTGATATTGATAATAAAGGGCCAAATGTGTGGCAGCTGGAGGGTGGACATACAGCCCACTAGCTTGCATGGGGTTTATCTATCCACTGCTTCTAAGTACATCCCACAGCTATTACCCATAGCCCACGATGGACCAGTATCCTATACAGCTAATCCCAAGTACTATGCTACCCATCCAAAGGTATCACTGCCCATCACACTCTATCTTAACCCACCACAAGCATGCAAAGCTTTAAACCATTTCTAAAAGTTTCCACCAAGACTTTATTTAATAAAATACCAATGAAGCAAGTGTGTGAAGCAAAGATAAGCTTTATTAATAACAAGCTGTAAAAGAAACAAATGACCCAAATGTCCCAAGCAAAAGATAAAGTCAACAGGTAGCCACCCAGTCTCTGGCACTCTTCTTGGTCACTCAGAGCATGCCCAGTCTCAGGGGTGAAGGGTCCAGGTGCCGTGAGGTGGCTGCTGTGGAGTTCTGGTCTGAGGTGTCATTGGGTGCCTGGCCCTGAGAGGAAAACAGGGGACGGTATGTGGAGGAAGCTCTCAGAGAGCTGGCTCATTCCTGTGTGATGTGAGAGCCCCTTCCTCCAGGACATGGGGTGTCAGCCCCAATACTGATGGACAGATGTTCTGAGGCTGGGCTTGGCTGTGGGGTGGAGGAAGGAGGAGTGTAGTGGATGTCTGTCTTCAGCTGAGCGAGGTGAGGTGTGGGTGCATCTGTGGTGTTGGTGCATCTATGGGGGTGGCATCTGTGGCGATGGCTGGCATCGGTGGCGTTGGTGGCATCGGTGGCATCAGTGGATCAGTCGGCACCGGTGGTGTCGATGTACCTGTGCCTGGGACTGGGAAGGGCTGCCTGTGCTGCTGGAAGCTCCTGGTAGCCGTAGCCTTGGTAGGTGAGGGCCTGTGGAAAGCCTTGGAAGGCAGTGACATCACCTGGGGTGGAGAGCAGGCCTGGATGGGTGGAGCAGTTCAGCTGGGTCTGGAGGTTGTGAAGAAGACTGGTGATCTGTCCTTTATCACCTGGTAACTGTGATTTCCGATATTTCATGAGGGTCTGGTTGACATAGGTGAGGAAGGGCTTGCGGTTGGAGGATGGGACCATCCGGTGTGTAACAGCTGAGAGAGGAGATCTGCGCTGCTTCTGATGGTGTCCCTGATCTCCAGCAGGACATGTGGGCTCTGCCCCCTCTGGTCTGCTTCTCTGCCTGCTTTCTGTGGAGGTGGAGCTAGTGGGTGGATTTGGGTTGTTCTCTGGTGGAATGCCCTCTCCTTGCTCCACGCTGTTCAGGGGTCTCCACACACTCTGCCAGGTAGTGCACGGTCGGTCGGGGTCTCCGTTGGCACACTCCACAGATACCTGCCTGGACACAGGAGCTGACTCTTGGCCAGAAGAGGACTGGCTCTCTGAGGGCTGCCTGAGAGAGAGGGCTGCTCCTCGGTGGTGGATCTCACCCTCCAAAAAAGCTGCACTTGGCCATCAAGTAGGTCTCTCGGTCCAGTCAGCTTGACGTGGCCTGGCCAGATTTCTTGAGGTGCAGCTTCCCGTACCAGGTGTGTGCATGTGCTTCCACCAGCCAAGGAGCACCTCCGAAGTGAGCCAGACTCTCCGCCTTCTCTCTCCAAGCAGCCTGCTTCCTCTTGGGTCTTCATCGAGCCTGTGTCCCTTCGCCAAAGATACTCATTCTCCCTCAGCCATTCCAGCACCTGCTCCTCATGTTCCTCTTTCGATGGATTGCCTCCTCTCCCATTCATCGTTCACACGTATGCCTCTTCCTCCCTCTGGCAGGGCCATCTGGCCCTCATCAGAGGGGCTTCGAGGTTGTAGGGGTGCTCCTGCACACCACCAGCACCAGCAGCAGCAACAAATCAACAGTAGCAGCACCAGCAGCACCAGCAGGACCAGGAGCAGCACCAGCAGAGTAAGCACCAGCAGTGCCAGCAGGACCAGCAGGACCAGGATCAGCAGCCAGCAGAGTAAGCACAGCAAGCACCAGCGCACCAGCAGCACCAGCAGGACCAGCCGGACCAGAGCACCAGAGACCAGGAGCACCAGCAGCACCAGCAGGACAGAGCACCAGCAGCACCAGCAGGACAGCAGGACCAGGAGCAGCACAGCAGAGTAAGCCCAGCAGGTAGCGCCGCACCAGGACCAGTGCCAGCAGAGGAAGCACCAGCAGAAACCCAGCACCAGGAGCAGTGCCAGCAGAGTAAGCACCAGCAGAACCCCAGCACAGGAGCAGCACCAGCAGAAGCACCAGCACCAGGAGCAGCACCAGCCAGAGTAAGCACCAGCAGAGCACCAGCAGTGCAGCAGAAGGAGCAGCACACAGCAGAAGCACCAGCACCAGGGGTGGGATGGTGGCCCTGTCCTTCTTGCCAGGCTGGCAGAGTAGGCACAGCCTTCCTCTTCTTCCCCATGGCTTGCTGGCTGGAGATGTGTCTTGCAGCAGGTCTTTCTTCTGAATGGTGACCTGCTTGTGAGCTGCTTCCTTTATATCCGCGGGGCTGACGTTATGCATCCTCCCCACATGCCTAGTGAACGTCTGCACCGCTAGGCATCCGCTAGGTATCCCAGGCTTCAGACGCATCCACTCATCGCTCGGCATCCGCTCTTTCCGTTGCGCGTCTGCTTGCACTGTGCTCCCCTGGAAGCCCTGTGGATGTGCCATCCACTCCCATCCACTTCCATCACTAGGCTTCCATGGAGCATCACTTTCCATCCTGGCTACATCCTCCCCCTCTCCATTCCTTTCCGTTGTTGTCCGCTCTGTTTATGCAAATTCGGGGCACTTTTGAGAGCAGATAACAACGGATGGAACATTTCTCATCCGCTGTGTCCTTTACAAAGTTTTGCAATCTGTCGGCCAATGTGACAGGCTTAAGTGTGTTGCTCTTCGCAGTTTAGCCCAGTCAACCAAAACTTTCTCTTCTTATCTTCCTCTGCACATTCTTTCCAGCGATTCTTTGAGGTGGCCATTTCTGACCACTGCTGCAACTGCCTTTGGGAAAGGGAGTAATGGCTAGCTGAGGAGGGGAGATGCGGCTCTCCTCAACCCTGCTGACAGTCTCCCCCTTCTTCACCACCTCTACAGGGTGGCTTAGCACCGAAACCAGCCGGCACGGGGTGCTCCAGCGGCGAGCACGGATTGAAACTGCGCACGATCTCAGTTTCAGTCTGTCCACAAAGAGGCTCAAACTGGAAGTCAGTACTGAAATTCTTTATACTGATAAACCAAATTATATTTTTCCTCATGTTCATATAACTGGGATAAGTATAACCATATAAATAAATAAACAAACAAACATACATACACAGGCTAATAGGCTAAACATATCAGGTCATTTTTCTATTTTTTTGTTTTTAAAAAGATGCATTCCTAGTAGCTGGATGATTTAACAATAGCAAAACCCAATCATGGTATATTATATGCAATCTTTGATTTCACTGACCTGAGAAAAAAGAGAACAAGGCTATGAGCATACATCACTTTATTTTTTATTTTTTATTTTTTGCAGCCTAAGAGATGTGAATGCCTGTTGATTTATTCCTTTAAATCAATATCCTACCTTTCTATGGAAAAGATGTATATGTTGATTTACATCACTAAAAACTAACAATGATAACAAGAGCTGCTAATTTTCTACATCATAAGCTTTTCGTGATCAGAGTCCCTGTTCATCAAATACACCATGGGAGAGAGGACAGTAAACAGGAAAATAAAATGGAAAACATATGCTGAGCGAAAATGATCTTATTAATAGTGCCATTAATGATGAAACAGTAAAAAAGTGAAGACTTTTGTTCCTTTTCTTTTTTTAATAGATTCAATAGTAAATATGATTCAAGATGTTGTAACCAGTATTTTAAACCAGGTGAAATTGACATAAATTCGTCACTCTCCTTAAAGCACAGTAAAAAAAAATCTAGGAAAAAAAAAATTGGGAATCCAGCAATTGTGGTGGGGTGATGACATCAAAAATGAACAGCATATCAGAGGTCAAAGCAGAGGAGAGGTTTGAAAATTATTTCTTAAACCAGCTTTATTTCCAGCCAATTTGTGCTCAGGAGGTACAGATAAGGCTGCAGTATATAAAAGCCCAAGCAAAAACTTCTCTGGCAAGGGATATTTTCAAACACGTGGCTTGCTTTTCTGCTGCTGCAGATCTCAGTGTGAGAAATTTGCAAAGAATCTATATTTAACATAATGAAAGAAAGTAGGAAGGAAGGTAGACAACAGTGCAATCCAAGAAATTGTGGTAGTAAGTACTGAAATAGACAGGAGACCAGGTGCTGTGGAAGAAAAATATTCTATTTATAGCTGCACATAAAAAAGAACGCTGACTTCTGCGATAGAAAATGCTTACAAATAGATAAGGATCATGTCAGCCATAAGACGTGAATAGCAACAACAATACATTTTCTGAAGCAAAGCCAGTAATAAGAGGGAGAATAAAAACCAGAGTTTTCATACTATTGGAAGGATGAGAAACCTGTGGCCTTCTAGATGTTCATATATTACAACATCTAGCTTTCTAAACTATTAGCCATGTAAGCTGAATTGTTAGGAGTCTAGCTCAATAACATTGGAAGGCCTTGAACATGTTTCCAAATTCTCTAAGAAGGTTTACATTAGAAGATGGTTCACACATCATACTCAGTTTGACTTCAGGTGTTGTGTGAATCCAACCATAGTTTGGATTGCTAGTCTAAAATGGAGCCAATTATAATTTATTTAATAAAACTTTCAATAAAACATGGCATGAATGATGTGTAAACTATTAAGTCATCCCATTGATTCATCAATGTTCAGTATTGTTTACACTGACAGAGAAAGACTCATCTATACTTTCAGTAACTAGAGACTGGTTTACTTTCTGTTTACTTAGGGATTCATTAAATCATGCAGATTATCAGAAGTGTCCAACAGTGCATTTAGAAGAAAAATTAAAATGAGAATAAAGGGTACAGGTTTAATTAGTTTCATGCATCAATGAAAGGCATACATTCAAAATTATAAATATTTACTGTAGATGAAATAGAAACAAAAATATAACAAATTATAACTGAAAAGGCAAAAAAAAATATTATCAGTGTGCTTACTCAATCTGCTCTTCAGAAAATATTAATGAACAACATTTGCTTTCTCTTCTTACATTGCTTTCTTTTTTTATACTTTGAAACAAACTTGGAAGTGAAATCTCTCTAAATATTTTTTTAAGACACCATTACTCTAAATCTTGGGAAAGGGTTTTTCTAAGCTCTGCCAGTTGGAAACTTCACACAATCAATCAGGGGCACTTTATATGCAAAGCATGTACGACTCCACTGAGCAATGGAGAGAGACTTTTCTTTAACTATCCTTAGACCCAATGATAAATGAGTGGTCCTTATATTCATATTAGGCAATTATTATCTCTGGACAGCCAACCACTGTTCAGGAATGTTTTATGAAAATGAGTCCAGTGTTATCACAGAACACTAAAACAAAATTTTATATCACAAAGAGGCAGCTTTGAATTGTAGATTTAAACCAGCTATTACATATTAGTTATGGATGGTGGTCATACAGCTATAGAATGGATCCATTGGAAAATTGCCTGAAATTGAAGACTGTGAGCATGTCTTCTGAAGACTGTGAGCATGTGAGCATACTTGGAAATCTTCAATGATAGCAAGAAATCTATTTATTCCCTTTTTTCAGGGCTATTGTATTCACAGTCACTGCTCTTCTTACCCTATGATATTTTTTCAATTGAATCCAGTCATTTACAGTTTATGATTTATGCAACAGTTCTGGATGACTAATATTACGAAAGTAATATTGAGCTTTTGGGGATAAAGATGTATGAAAAGAACTGAAATTCTTTATACTGATAAACCACATTATATTTTTCCTTTTTTGTGTTCATGTAACTGGGATAAGCAGTGATAACTGGATGCCATTTTTAGTGTGTATGTCAACGTTATTCTGTTAGATCAACATATATACAATAATTTTATTATATAAAATAAATATATAATATAATCTGCTTGAAATGTATTCAATAATCAAATTAGCACATGCTATATGCATAATTGCTATGGCAAATCTAGACAGTAGATTAAAAAGCAGAGACATCACCTTGCTGATAAAGGTCTGTATAATCAAAGCTATGGCAACTGCATATAAAATTTTGGTATAGTTGAATTATGTCACTGATATATCTTATTATCACGAGCATTGACAGGGAAAATAAAAAAAAGGTCAAGATTGCAGCAGTGATTACACGCTTGAGGAAGACATATTCAATCTTCTGAACTCTCTCCATGTACCTGGTGGTTATGTTGTTATTTTATCTGTCTACTGAATTGACATCTATGATAGTTAAAGCTAGTTGAGATTGAAATAATATATAAGCCTGAGTAATCAGCTGTGATTTAAGATGTTAAGATAGTTGAATGTTTTTTTTTCCTAATACTATGTAAAAATTACCAGGAATTGTATATTGTTTCACCTAACACTGAATAAATGTCAATAAAACATTGTGTAAAGTGAAAATCATAATATATGTGAGATCCAATTTCTTGAATCGGTAATAGTTCCAAAAAAATGAGTATTTAGAAGCAAGAGAACTAAATACAGTGCAACTGTTTTAAAAGTGAAACTTATTCATTAAGGTACAAATAACTGCAAGCAGAACACATAGGTTGCTTGAAATGGAAAATCAATTATCCAGCTTTCCCACTTGTAAAACAGGAGAGGGAGCCCTCATTACAACAACTGAACAGAAATGAATGTGACTGAGAATCGGTCTCTGTCTTGATGTGGAAAGGGAATAGCCACAGCTCAACAGAACAGCTGCAGCTTGTGTTTGCCATGTGTTCACTCACTGAGATTTCCAACCTACACACATTGGCTTGGGACAAGTCCCAAAAGAATACAGGTAGTTGTTATCTTAGAGAAAGCATAGAAAGCCAAAGAAATTGATCAACCTGGAAATTCATTATTTCAGAATTTGGGTTCAGGAACGGAATCTGCCTATGAGAGTTTACCTAGAATTTTTATATGAAATATGAACTATTTTGTGAGGGATAGTGAGCATAAGACTTTACTGGATCAAACCAAAGTCCAATATTTTTTTAGGAACCAACTTAGATGCTTAAAGCCTTTGGTTGCAAGATCAGATAATAATCTGTTGGTCAAATTCCCTAAAAAATGGTATTTAGATAACATACCATGGTATTTTTGTAACCATATGTTTGATAGCCTTTGTTATTAAACACATTCTACAAAATAGTTATGTTATTATTGTTTACTGAGAAGAAAGATGGGTGGAAAGCCTTCCAATTCCTTATGAAGATATATGACGACTCTTCTTTAAAAATGAAAAGGAAATGTGGACAAAAATTAGTTTTCCCCTTGATCCCATCACAATTCAGGTCCAAACCCATTTAGTATCACTGTACTTTGATTTTTCTCCTTTCTTTCATAGCCTTTCAAAGCTAAAGTAATATCATATTTTGGCACAGTATTATTTTTAAGGCTATATTTTCTACATCATGCATAATATATTCCTTCACATTCAGGCCTTCCATTACCATAATTTCCTAAGCAATATACCTGCAACAATTTCCAGATAGAATTCCCTCATCTTTCTTATTTATTTGAAAAATATAGTCTTCTTCACTTTTTTCAACTGGATGTTATCTATCAATAACCAAAATATATGCTATAGATAAGTGTAAATATTATATTTTAATAAGTTTATTATAATAGCAATTTATTTGTCTTTTCTCATGAACATGGAATTTATCTTATTATCTGCAACTCTATACTGTCCTTATCCCTTATTAACAGTCACCATAACATTTTTCTAATCAGCCACCAATAATTCAGACTGTCACATCAGAACATGTGAAAATTGGAAATTTGGTTTGCTTAGATATATAATGAAAGAATAGCAATGTCCATTTTGTCATTTAGATAATGTGTTTTAGAATTCTTCACTTTATTTCTTTTTTGTTTATAAATTTATTGATTTTGAAAAAAAATACAGAGTTAAAAGATACATAAACAGAAAAAGATTTAAAAAAGAAAAATTCCATTAAATACTTTCATTTGTTTGTTTATTAAACTCCTGCTTTCAATTGTAGATTCATTTTTAAATTCCTCTGCATCAAAATATATGCTTGATCCCAATATTTTATAGCTTGTTGCATGTCTACCCAACAAAGATTAAAATTTTTTCCATCAGTTTGATTATTTTTACAACAAATACTTAAAATCTTATATAATTTTGACAATTTATCTGGTGTCATGCCCAACAATACAGCAACAACAACAACAACACACACACATACACATTATAATTCAATGTAAATGTCATTGCTTTCTTCCACATACTGTCCCTTTGGCAGTTATCTATTATATCAGACATCTTTTGCTTACTTTATTATACAACCTTTAAGCTGTTCATCCTGTCAATCAAAATGTGTACATTTTAGCAGTAATATCATAATTTGTATTGAGCTCTACATAAAATTCAGTTTTACCCTTTCAACTTCACAGGTTTTTTTTTATTTAACTTAAATCTTTTTATTTGTTGAACATAAGGAAACCAATGGTATGGAAAACTTTCCAACTTCAAGCTTTAATTTTAATTTATTGGTAACATACATATATTTACCTCACATCACAACAGTTTTCTTTAGATACTTATACAGCATATCATCATTATCAATCATCATCATCTTCCTAACAAGCACCTGTATTTGGCCTATACCATCTATTGCCTTGGTATCACAAAACATTATTTCTGAAAGTCCTTGGCTAACCATTTCTTTAACTCAGTGGTTATCAAAACAAGTACTATAATGTGCTGGGGTCATTAGAAAGGTTATAAAGCTGCTTTAAAATGATAGAGGTTTATGCAAAAAAAAAAAAGATCCTGAGCAAATCTACCATGGATAGCAGACAGTGAAACAGTGAATAGACCATAAGCAATTTTTGAATGATAACTAAATCTGTGAACTTATAACTTCCAGTCAGGCATGTAATAGTATAGACACAGTATAATATTGGATTATGTGTAAAAATCTATGTATGAGTGATATTCAGTATTTTTATCTATAATTTTAAATTTCTAGCTTCTCAAATCAGAAAAGATGTTTATTAAATAGTAAGAGAAAAGCTAAAAATTACTAGGGCAGTAGTGCTGGTAATAGTGTGAATAAATAATATTCTGAAATATATATTTTGCAACTCAGTCTTTTTCTTTTGTGTTACATGATTCTATTTTTTATCTCTTAGGCAAGACAACTACTGTCAGAAATATGCTTTTTAATCTATAGTTTTGGTGATAACCATGGTGACACTTTACTTGACATGCAGTATAAATAATAGCTGAGGTTTTATTTTCTTGGGCTTTTAATTAATTTCCCAGCACAAAAATTTGACCTTCTTGATTTTCTCTTCCAAATTTGCTTTTTGTCCTCATTGTTTTAAAAGCTCCTCTTTTAAAGTCATATGTGACTGTACTTGATGTCCTTCACCAATTTTCTATTTATACGTAAGTGAAATTTCAACTTTAACCTTTAAGGATGATTTAACTTTTAGGTGATATTTTATAAGTATATCTTAGCTTTCCAGTAAAATTCAGTTTGAACTATCATCTGATATTATTTTACTGCTTGCATTTTATTCTGATTCAAGTGGGTCTCATCCCTTTGGTACATACTTAGTTCTTTTCAAATTATTCTGAAGTCCATACAATACCGAAATTATGTTCCCTATATCTCTCATGTACATGTTGAGATATTTCAACTTTACCTTATCAGTCTTATTTGTGGAATAAATGACTTTTCAAATAATGCTACTTTGGAAGTCCAAATTTCTAAACTAATAGACCAGTGGCTAAATTAGTAGACCAGCGAAATACTGTGGACATAATATATTTAGATTTCAGCAAGGCATTCGACAAAGTAGACCACAACCTACTTCTTGGTAAGCTTTAGAAAAATTGTGGAAAGGATAGCACTACCACTAGAATCTAGATGGACTCACAACTGCCTGACAAACAGGATTTGTCACAAGGTGCCACAGAGGTTCTGTCTTAGGCCCAGTACCTTTAATATCTCATTTATGACTTAGATGAGGAATAGAAGGGAAACTTACCAAATTTGCAGATGATACTAAGCTGGCAGAAATACCAACACCCAAAGAAATAGGCTTCAGGATCTCCAGATGGATCTTGACAGATAGCAAACACTGGGCCATATTTAACAAAATGAAATTCAATGTTAGAGAAAGGTAAAGTCCTAATTTAGGCAAGAAAAACCAAAAGTACAACATATAGACTGGGTGAAACCAAGGTTCATTTACAAAAAATGTGAAAGGATCTTGGAGTCTTATGACAACCAGCTAAATATGAGCCAGCACATGTAGCAGCAGCAAAAAGCTAATGCAATCCTAAATTGTATAACAGAGGGATACAATCGAGATCAAGTGAAGTACTAATACCACTCTGTAAAGCCTTAGTAAGACCACACCTAGAGTACTACATCCATTTTTGGTCACCACATGATAAAAAAGATGTTGAGACTCTAGAAAAAGTACTGAGAAGAGCAACCAGGATGATTAGGGGACTGGAGACTAAAAATATACAAGAATGGTTACAGGAACTGGGCTTGGCTAGTCTATTAAAGAAAAGGACCAGGGGAGACATAAAGTGGTTGTCCAATATTTGAGGGAGCTGCACAGGAGGAAGGGGTCAAGGTATTTTCTAAAGCTCCCTGTAGGCCAGACAAGGGCAATAATGGGATGATAATGGATGGAAACTGAACAAGGAGAGATTTAACCTGGAAATAAGAAGAAACTTTCTGACAGTGAGAACAATCAACACAAGAAACAGCTTGTCCTTGGAAGTTGTGGGAGCACCATCACTTGAGACTTTCAAGAAGAGATTGGACTGCCATTTGTCAGAAGTGGTATAGGGTCTCCTGCTTGGGCAGGGAGTTGGACTAGATTACCTGTAAGGTACCTTCCAACTCTGATTATCTGTTATCTGTTAAGATAACAAGCTATATTTTTGTAATAATTTTTTTTAATTTTCAGCCTACAAAGCAAGCAAAATTTCCTTTACATCATATCATAGCTATATCTCCCAACATTCTGAATATGCGTGTATGAGATTGCTCTCTTATAAAATAAGGGAGAATTTTTTTTCTAAGATCTCACTGAATTTCACTTCAGCTACTATTTTTGTTCCAAGTAATTTTAATCTTTCACTTGAGACTTTCAAGAAGAGATTGGACTGCCATTTGTCAGAAGTGGTATAGGGTCTCCTGCTTGGGCAGGGGGTTGGACTAGATGACCTTCCAACTCTGATTATCTGTTAATCTACTCAATGTCATTCTGATGTACAACAATGTCATACTGATATACAACAATGTTCAAGTTTCTTTAGAAAATGATGATAGCAATTTACATCTCTTGAAATAGTAGAAAACTTGTTTGGCATTCAGAAATCCTTCATAGGATCAGGATAATCTCTCTGTGCAATGTGTGTGTGTGTGTATTTAAAATATTGATCTTTAAGATATTTCTTAAACAAAGAACTTTGAGTTAATGAAATTGTGAATATATAACAATTATTTATGCAGGACTGAAATCCAAGTGAGAGTCAAATAGCACTTGATATGTATGACAAGATTTGTCTTCCATACAGGAATTTCGTGTACAAAAAATTATTCTTGATTAATTACAACCTCTGTATCAATTAACTGGATGGGAAGAATTACTATTAGCTTGGAAACTTTTCACCATGAAAATAACAGTTGGAGAGGTCCTGTTTGGAACTCCAGCAAGGAAAAGGAATAAGGCTCCTATCATCTAATCAATTATTCTTGATTATTTATCAAAGAAAATTCTGGCACTAAACTTATGTAAGCAATTTTTGGGTTGTTTCTGAATTATCCATTCAATTAGAGTTTCAAGTTGCAGGATCCAACTTCTCCCCAAGGTATTGCACAGACATGGTGGGGACAGAAAAAAAGAAACAAGTACAAGATCAACCACATGGCACACCCTGCCATACATCAAAAATATTTTGGAAGCTGTAGGATGCAGCTTCTGAGATCTGCAAGTGGGCATCGCACATCACTGAAAGGCTACCATACAAGGACAAAGTATGCATTGTAAAGATCACTTGGACATAGAAAACACTTCCAGTGTAATCAACTGAATCCTCTCCATGCATTACTCCTGTGCCTATGCAGGGCAGACAGAGAGAAAGCTAATTATCAGATTGCAAAAACACAACAGAACGGTCAGACAAGGAGACCTGAACTCATTGGTAGCCTTGCACTGTAGTGGACAAGGACACACATTCAATTTTTTAAATTTTTCAGCTACCAAGATTGTTGGATGAGCCATGGAAGTGATTGAAGCCTGGGAAGCAGATCCCTTGCCAGTCAACAGGAGTGCTGATTTACCACCAGCCTATCAAATACATTGAAAATGAGGGCTGCTCAAGCAAACAGCAGCTAATGGCTTAAAAGCCAGCTATCAACACACCCCAATCAACATCTAAAAAGCCACTTACAACAGGCAATAGAGAGAAGTTCCATGAAGATGGGCTCCAGTGTAAGTGTGAAAGCTCACAAGACAAAACGTCTGATCCCAGTGACCGACGCAGATTGGATCCTGAAATATTATCCTGGGACACTTATATTCACCTTCATTCGTGGAGTTTCAAGTTTTGCAAAACCATGATATTATATATTTTACATTCTGTATATTATTTATTATATCGTATCATTTAATGTGTGCAGTGATAAAATTTCTGCCATGATTTATAGACATATCTGGGCTGTCAACTCTATAAGTGAAGCCTTGACTGATGATTTAATATTACAATTTCACTGTATTTAAATAGCAAAAATAGGAATGAATCCTGATACTTACCTCACACAAAGGTAATATCTTTGATTTTGCAAAACATTCCAGTTTTACTATACATTCTTGAAATTTTCTTAGTTTTATGTGTAAAAAAAAACCCCTAAAGCTTACTTGGGGTTCCATGAACTACAGGTTAATTTTTAGGGCTAGTAGTTTGAAACCTTTTTATAAACTTTTCAGTAACTTGGAGTTAACTTCTTGAAATGCTGTTTCTTTGAAGTGTTGAATGATTTTCCAAGAGATGAAGAATTATATTTTCATATTTTAGATCTTCTTTCATCACATGTTTATTATATCATAATTATTTTATAGATATATTTTAACAGATTCTATATGCAAAAATAATTTAAACATGAAGGTAATTATGCACAGCATAATTAATTTTATTAATTAATAAAAATATTTTTATAAAATAAAATGGGCAATAAGGCTAATAAATGATTTTCTCTTTGTCATCTTAATGTATCACCTTTCCTCCACCAAGCTCTCATTTGGAATTTTCAAATGGAACTTACTACAGTATTGTGAGGTATATTAAACAGAGTGGCATACACTTGCTGAAAATGAAATCTATGAGTTAAATTCTAGAATGGGAAGTAAACTCAAGTATACTCGATGTGACAAACACTCTTGCTCTTAAATTTCTTTTAAAGATTAAGTATTAGAATAAATTCATTGGTTAGAATGACAGTATATGTATAAGGCAAGTAAAGTAAACTAAACAGCTACTTCTCCATTACAAAAAATTATTGAGAAGGAAATAATCTTAAGAAAAAAAACTGCAGAGAGAAAACATATTTAACTATTCTTTTGTTCACTTTTACCCTATTGGAGAAATATGTTTTAAAAATATCTTTATTCTAGGAGGATAAAAGTATCTGCTGAAAAAATATCTCAAGAACATTCTGGAAAAGTAAGAGGAGGACAGAAGGAATAAAGTGTTCCTTCACTTTCCATGGCTTTTCAATTCCATATTGGTATCTATTTCAACTCTGAGTATAAAATTAGAGTCCAATATGAATTTTTTTTAATGAATCATGTTTTAAGGAGCACACTAGTTGAATCTGTAATTTTTTAAACATCTATTTTGTTGACTTTCAAACAGTCTTGGAAAGGAGGAATGCTTGATGGTAGGCAAGACTGGGCTCGCAACACTGCCCTACTTGAAGTGGCCTTATGAGATAAATGTATGTTTCAGTGATGTAGCAAAATAATTTATTGGCACAATTTTTGAATCAAGGTACCTACAATCCAGAAACTTATATATATAAATAAAAATAAAAAATTATATATACATAAAAATCTAGGAACCATTATTCCTGTGGAACTGAAGACTCCAGAATGTAGAGTCCAAAATGGGCATTGTCTTATCTGAATGCCAAGACAGGTCAGGAGTGGGTTGTTCTTATCCTAGCTGCATGGAATGAGTCTGTTTAAAAGGCTATTAGCCTTGCTCTGTCCGCTCTGGGTGGCTCCTCCTAGCTTTTGGCGAAGCTATCACGAAAGACAGGACTGCCTCTGAAAAAGACAAATCGAGACCGTTGTTGGCTGCCTCCTCCCATTGGCCCACAATACAGACCAGTTCCATTAGGGTGGGCTGACCTGTCTTGCCTACAAGGAGAGATGGCATTCAGGTAAGACAACACCCATTCTTCCTTATAAGGCTGTGACAGATCAGGAGTGGGACATACCAAAGCTGTATTGTCCTCAGGAGGGTTTAAGACTGATCCTGGTCCCCATGCTTGTGACAACTCTCTGCAGAACTCTTTGGCCAAACGCAGCATCCACTGAAGCAAAGGTGTCCAGACGATAGTGGTGAATGAAAGAAGATGGGGATGTCCAATTGGCTGTCTTGCAGACCTCTTCAATTGATGCCTGCATTGCCCAGGCCAGTTGTTGCAGCACTGTGAGTGAAATAAACTGTAATGCCTTTGGATACCATGAGGAAACAACTAGAGTGCAGCCTGGATATGCATGATTTGATCCACCTATTGACTGTGGATGGGGGTCACTTTTCCTCCCAACATGGCAGGTTGAAAGGAACAAAAAAGGGATTCCGTTCTGCAGAATTCAGATGTCCTTTTGATATAGACCTTTAATACCCTATGCACATCTAGGGTGTGCCAAACTTTTTCTCAGTCATGAACCAGTTTGGGACAGAAATCTGGAAGAACCAGTTCTTGAGACTTGTGGAACAAGGTGTTGACTTTGGGGATAAATGATGGGTCCAACCTTAAAACTACTTGGTGAGGGTGAAAGTTACATAGATCTGGGCCAACTGAGAGAGCGACCAATTCCGATACTCTTCTGGCTGAAGTGATTGCCACCAAGAAGGCTACCTTCAGAGTAAGAAGATGCAGACTAGCCAATCTTAGAGGCTCAAACAGAGCCTTAGTCAGGGATTGCAAAACTTTAGACAAATCTCCTGTGTACAGGACGCAAAGTTTCCTATCACTGGGAAGGAATGTAGGTGTGTTGTCAGGGGAGCAAAAACTTTGGTGAAAGCTCTAGGGGCATAAGATAACCCAAAGGGAAGAGCCCTATATTGGGAGTGCTGCCCCTGATAACAAAACCATAAGAAACTTCTATGTAAATGACAGATTGGAATGTGTAAATAAGCTTCTGTCAAATCTATGGAAGTGAGGAAAAAACCCCTAATATTCTCCAGAATAGTCTGGATGGAATGCATTTTAAAATGCCTGTAAACTATGAATTTATTGAGCCTTTTCAAGTCAAGAATTGCCCTCCACCCTACCCACCCGAGGCCTTGGGGATGACAAAGAGTCTGGAATAAAATCCTGTCCCCTGTTGGTCCTCTGGGATCTTTTGGATGGCTCTGATCCCCAGCAAGTGTTGGATACCTGATTCCATGTTTCCCCTTCTCACCTTAACCCTAGAAATAGGGAGATGTAAAACCTCAGAGAAGTGGAGTAGTGAAAGACCTAATTTTACTGTATTTAACACTCAGGCATCTGATAGAATATCTTCCCATTTGTCAGCAAAACTTGCTAACTGTCCACCAATGAAAAAAATTAGCATTGGTGACGGAATGAGTGACTTCCTCCTTCTCAAAAAGGCTGCTTGCCCAAAAACTGCTGTCTGCCCTTGCCTGAATGATCTGAAGGAGGCTCAGGACATTGATAGGGGGCCTTGGCTGAGTGATGGAAGCTGGATCCAGATTCCACCCAGAAAGTCAGATTCCCCCCTGAAGTAAGGGACAGGTTGGTTCTCTGCCCTCTTGTAGAGTGATGGAAGCACCTTTCTCTTATCCTTGGTTTTGACCAGGAACAATTCTAAAGCTTCCCCCAAAAGCTTGTCCCTTTGTACAGGGGTCTAGTTTCCACTGCTTCCTTCCCTCAGTCTGCCAATTATGCCATGGAAGAAGCAATAGCTTTGGTGACAAATCTGACCCTTTGAATAGTGGCATCCGCTGTCAATTCAGCTGCAGCTACTATCTTATTGAGATCCTGATGGGTTTTGGATGTCTGCTGCTGGAATTCTCTCTTGTAGTTGCTTCAACCATTTAAGTGACATTTTGGTGAAGAACGAGCTGCTGTAGATGCTTTGACTGCCCAGGCAGCCACCTGGTGTGATCTCTGGAGAGACTGTTCAATCCATTTTTCCTCGGCCTTGAGGACATCTTCCAGATTAGAAGGACCTGAAGAGTGGAGGCAATACTGCTACAGGTGCATCAACCAAGGCACTTGAAGGTTCTTGGTGAGCTCTGGACCAACATTGAAAAACCAGTGGTCTGAAGACAAGGGATTGGGCCCTGTAGCAGGTGGCTCCAGCTGAACAACCTTCAGAAAAAGCCTAGGAGATTGGACCACCTCCTTTCTCACCGTAGGTTCGTTGAAGGGAATAGCTGACTCTGTGGGAGGCTGGGCAGCAGCATCCTCATCATGCGTATCCTTCAGATTGGCTGTGTTTCTAGCTTTGAATAGTAAAAGTGTGAATAAAGTATGCTTGAAACATCATGTGAACACTGAAACATCAGGAGTAAGGCGCTCATCCTCAGACATATCAGACTCTCTCTTTTCTGGTTCGCCATTCAAGGAATGCTCAGCAGCAACTGAAGGAGCATAGGCCGAAGCAGGAGAAACACTTTCCTCAGTCCAGGAACCCCTTTCTGAAAGTAGAGCCTCCTGATCCTGGGATGGTCTCACCGAAACCTCAGATGCCACTGAAGAATGTCGGGAAAATCATTGAATTATCTCAGAGATACCTTTTCTGATAACCTTATCAATCAAGAGCAGCAGATTAACCGGGACATCTGACTCAGAAGGCTCAGCAGGTCTAAGGCCAGCAGCAGTAGGCATAAAACTGACTTCTACTCCAGGCCTACTGCACTCTCGCTCTTGCCAAGATACAGCCCTGAATCCTCCTTGGGAGTCACCACAATGACTTCCCTCAGCCAAGTGAAGAAGAGAGGCCTCCCCTCTAGCTGCATCATGGGACCAAGTCTGGGCTATGGTCGTAGAGGAAGGACCAGGTTCCTGATCTTGAAGGTCAACCTCACTGTGATGTGAAGCAGGATGCATACCACTTTGAGTTCCAGATTTTACAGTGCTAAAAAGATGCAGAGAAAATATTAATTATTCCCTTCTGACAATCTTCTTTTGCTACATGTAATTTGGCTTGCCTCTAAAAACTGAGATGCCTGCTTACATATATAACAATGATATATGACAGCAATCATATGCCATTCTGCCAAGCAGATTCATTTTAATTCTAGTAATAATTTTTAAACATGAAAGAAAGAAAGAAAGAAAGAAAGAAAGAAAGAAAGAAAGAAAGAAAGAAAGAAAGAAAGAAAGAAAGATGTTTTGTAAGTGTCTGTTCTCAATGTTGGGAATGACACACCAGAAGTTCATTAATCCTCTTTCCCTATAATGTTATCCAGCTGGTATATTTTATTGTTAGACATTTGAAGCCAACTTCTTTCATTTCTTTCTTATGGGAAAATGGCTTTAAAGGCCATTGACATGTGCTTGCATGCTAAATTAATCAGAGAATCAAGACATCCAAGGCAAATTGTTGTACTATGTTTCCAGAAAGGTTAGCTAAAGCTAGTCAATGGAGCAGAACCAACAGATACTGTGCTATCTTAAAGGCCAACATACCCATTATGGCATATATATTTTGTGGATTCAAAAATATAAAGTTTAAGTTATATTAATGATATATGCAATAACATTGATACAATTACAAATATGTGATGTTAAATGTGCCACAAAAAAAGACTATGCTTAATTGTCAACACTGACCCAGTCATATGCACTTCAGGCAAAGTATTCATCCCAGACAGTAGCAGCATACAAAGATGATGAAAATGAAAAATTAAAACAACCAATAAGAAGAAATTTCTACAGCAGCCCTGATTGTTATAAGGTCATAGAGATTCAACTCTGTGTCAGTTATAGGAGGCAAATTTTAATTTTCTATTTTCTATCACAACTCTATTCAGATGGCATAGCTGAGCAAATGAGATCATACTAAATCTTCTAGCCCCTTATGATCAAATTATGGTGTTTGCACAACACCAAAACCCTACTACATTAACACACGTTTAGGTGTGTGATTCAAATTCAACCAAGTGTTCATATTAAACTAACTTGAAGCATGGAATAAACACTACAACATTTTGATCATACTTATAGAAAAAAATCTCACAAACTCCAATAGGACTGAAGAGAGTAATTACGGCAAGACTTGAATTTTGTAAACAGAATAAGCTGGTCCTTAACTTTGATAAATCAAAAGTTGTAGTTTTTGCTAAAAGACCTAGACAATATTCCTGGAAAATAGAAGGGTATAGTTTAGAAAGGTTAGGACATTCAGATATCTTGGGGTGGTTTTCCAGTCACAAGGGACATGGAAGGCACACCTGGATTGCACATTACAAGCAGCCTATAGGTTCTAAAATGCAATTAAATGCTTTCTTTTACACTGGTGGAGGGCAATTAGTATCTGCGGCCTTAAAACTTTCTGAAGCCAAAACATTGGCACAAATTCTATATGGGGCAAAAATAGGAATCCTTGCAAAAAAAGACTTGCTAGAACCTATACAAACCAAATTTCCTGTGAGCCTTCTTAGCTGCACCAAAAGGAACTCCAAATGCCCAGGTAAGAATTGAGACAGGCATGCCCCAAATTCAGATAAGAGACTGGAAGATGATGATCATTCATTGGCTAAAAATGCATTTCTTCCCAGAGGGACTGACCCCTCTAGTATTGACTGATAACTACCCCTCCCCCTGGAAACAGGCAATAGACCACAAGCTGGGATCCTATGGGCTCTCACCTGTATTCTTAATGTCCCTAGGCTTTGACCAAGCACAACAAGTAGTAATCAATAGGAGTTCCAAGAAGAATTAAATAGGTTGGCTCACCACAGCAGGGACAGAATTAAACAAGGAGTGTGGGAGTCAGCAAGATATCTAAATGATTTGATCTTCCCAAAACAAAGAATAGCATTCTTCAGAGCCAGATTTACTATTTTCCCATCAGCACTCCTTCAGGGCAGGTATAAGAAAACACCAAGAGCAGAACGGGTATGTGTATGTGATAAAGGAGAAGTTGAAGATATCTCATAAGTTTTATTGTACTGTGAGTTATACAGAGTATATAGGTCAATGTATATTCTCCCCTTACTTGAGAGATTGCAAGGGAGAGCAGACAATTTTTATGTAGACTTTTTCCTCCAGGTTTCAAACCCAGCTATTACGCGTGCAGTGGCAAAATTCTGTGTGGCTGCAATGTCTACTAGAAAGAAATGGGTTACAGAATTATAGTTGTCAATTTGTGACAATTTTTGTAGATAGAACAAACTTTGGAAAATGATATTTACACACATACTTATTGGCTCTCCACTCATTTAAACCAGGGAGTGCCCCTAACTGTTTGAGAACATGTATTTTCTTAACAGATGTTTTTATCCACGAAATGTTTTTATCCACTATTAATATATATAATGTATATATATTTTTCTTAAGTTTTCATGGATACTTACATGTATGGTATTCAGCTTTGTTTGGGTATTTTTCCACGTCATCATAGTTGTGCTTTTAAAGTTGTAGCAACGAATGATCATCTTCAGAACTCACCAAAACAGAAACAGATGTCCTAACCACAAGGATTCAATTATGCTATAGCACCCCAAAAAATGCCCACACAATCCATCATATCTGCAAATAGAATCCAGCCCAACTAAAATTAAATACAGATGAAGCTGATTGAATAAGACACCAAGTTACAAACATCCTATGCACAAGCAAACCACCCAAAAGCAACTTGCACAAAGAAGAACTAAAAGCCCTGCAAGCCCTAAAAAAAGGATAGCATAATCATACTTCCAGCAGACAAAAGGAATGCAACAGTAGTAATGGATAGAAAAGACTACAAAACAAAATTGACACGACCTACTCCAAGAATCCCACACACAAAACCCATAAACACGGACCCAACCACATATCTGGAAAAATTAACCAAGAAGAAAATTATAACCAGCCACATAAGCAAAAAGATACCAACAGATGATCATCCCCAGAGAAAAACCTTCCAGATGCCCCAAACTAACGGCTCTCCCAAAAATATAACAAAGAAGGCATACCTCTCAGACCCATAGTCAGCTCCAGAGGAGCATTCATTACAAAACCTAGCTAAACACTTGGCAAAACAACTACAGCCCATGCTGAAAACGAGAGCTTCACATGTTACAAAACTCACACTACTTCTTGGAAATGATCAAAGATCTACACGCTTGGAACAAGAAGATCTGCTTGTAAGTTTCGACATGGTTTCACTATCCAACTCAAAGTCCCGATAAAAGAAACTCTTCAAAATCATCAAAAATAAATACCAACCAGCTAAACACGTCATGGAACTAACATACCACTGCTTAACCAATACAGATTTCATATACAAAGGACAAAGATACAAGCAAATTGAAGGAGCCCAATGGATCACCACTGTCACCCATCATTGCAAACCTGTTCATGAAGAATTCAAATCCAGAGCCTTGGCTAAAGACACCCACAAACCAAACTATGGTTAAGATACATCAATGACACATTTGTGATTTGGTCCCATGGAAAAGAAAACCTAAACAAGTTCCATAACACACACCTTAAACAGCACACACCCCAAAATCAAGTTCACCATGCAAACGGAAACAAACAAACAACTACCATTCCTAGATGTACTAATCTACAAAAAAACTGATTGGCACAATAGGACACACCATACACCAGGAAGAAAACACACACCAACCACCACCTCAACGCCCAATCCCACCACCACCCAGCACAGATAAACTCCATGGCCAAAACCACTAATTACCAGAACCAAACGCCTGGCAGATAAGACACATTATAAAGACTGAACTATTCACCGACTGAAGTATTGGACAGCCCAATGGCTTCCACAAAAACAAAATCACCAGGCTTGATCCACAAAAACACACCAAGACATCCAGAGACCTAGAAGACCAACAGACCTATGGAACAGCTGTCTTGCCCTACATAAGAGGTACTTACAGATAAAAATCAGTAAGATACTACACAGGCATCACATCAAAACTGCCTTCAAAACAGACAAAAAAAATAGCAGCCATCCTGAGGAACCCAAAGACAAAATTGACCTGGAAAACCAAGGCATATACGAAATTCCCTGTACATCATGGCCTGGCCACCATTACATTGGACAGACCAATAGAAGAATAAGTACCCGCCTTAGATGAACACAAAAATGCAGTAAAAAAGCTGGAAACACACTCCTCACTAGTTCAACAGCATTAAAACCCAGGTCACAACATCAACTTCAAATGGCACTAAAACCCTAGCCACTATAAAAGAAACCCCAGCCACAGAATCATCAGAGAAGCCATAGAGATTGAAAAAAGACCTGACAGCATGAATAGAAGAGATGATTCCAGCAGACTGTCAATCATTTGGAAGCCTGCACTCTCAAATAGAAAGATCTCCAAAACACCACAGGCCAGGCAAACACCTGGCACACACAGACTCCCTCTGATAGCTCCAATCAAACACCCCCCCCCACCAGGCACCCAGGTTGAAAACCCAGCTTGCTAATGAATAGCAGCTTGGCTATAAAGAGCAGCTTGTGTATGAATAGCAGCCGTCCTTTCACATGGGGAGCCAAGCTGGCATTGAAAGCCTCCCAACACAAGAACAGAGTTGTTGCCAGCCAATCAAAGCACAAAACAGACAGAAGAAACCAGGAAACACCAATCAATCAAACTCCAAGGTCCAATGAACACAGACCCAGGTTAATAGCCAATCAGAATAGACCAGCCTCAAATTTGAAAACAAGAGAACTGTGAGACACACTTCCATACAGAAGCCTGATGATGGCAGATAGATATCTGCGTGAAACAGATTCTGCTGAAACGTTGCTACAACTTTAACAGAACTACAATGACGTGGGATAATACCCGAAGGAAGCTATATATATGTGTGTGTGTGTGTGTGTGTGTGTGTGTGTGTGTGTATACACACACACACACACACATATATATATGCATAAACATATGCACAGATTAATTACAATGAACTGAATTGCCTACTATTGAAGATCAGGTTAGTTCTGACTACATAAACTGACAGTAAAAAGGGTCTCATGTGTAATTGCTTAATATTTTTTCTATACAGATGTTTGCCCTGATGATATTATTTTTTTTAAAACAAGCTTTGCCAGGAGCAAGATTTGAATTTCTATAATTATTTAATTAAATACTTCAAAATATTCTTATTATACAGTATTTTGTTCTTTTTATCTTGGAAATTGATTTAATTTTTATATGGATGCAAAACAAAGAAACAAGAATGCTAACCAAGCCTATGGCATATTCATGATCCATTGTCCTCCCTTATCACAATATTTAACATTGTGATAAGGAAATTCAGTAGAGGACAACCAAGAAAAGCACTGATTTTTAAGAATATGTAACACTACTAGATTAATGTCTTTGTTTTTGTTATTTCACAAGGCACTCTTCTGATTTGAAAATCACATTTTCTACTTTCTACATTTATTTTTATATGTATTAACAAACTGCAGCATCTTGCACCAAGTATTAAATTCTGTGCCAGAATATTCATGAACTGGCAGAGACATGGTTAACAAAGTCAGGTAATGGGAGCTGAATTGAGGGAATGGCTTAGGTCCACACTCTCAATTCTGAAAGTAAAACTAGTAATCTGTTCTGAGCTCCTGAGCTGCTATTTGTGTTTTGCTTTTGTTACATTGGAAGAAACTACTGGAATTGTAAACTTTACTACAATATGTTATTATGTATATAAAGAAGTTAATGAATCCTGCAAAATCAGTCATCTGTGTGTTTTCTGGACTTCAATTTATGCTGCAAATTCTCACATTTTGCTACTCACTTCTTCATATAAGATTCTGTAGCTTCTATTTAAGTTTGTCCTTCCATGCAAATATACACTGTTTTCTATTTTTATCACATACCATCAGCATATGTATAATTAATTTATACTAATTATTTATAATATAATTTAATTATTTAAAATTATACTAAGTATAGTATATAATACTACATTTATACAGTATATAAAATCATACATTGCAATGTCAATGAATACTTCAGCTTCAACCATAACAATACAAGAGCAAACAATAGATACAAACTCAAGGTTAATCGCACCAAACTTGATTGCAGGAAATACGACTTCAGAAATAGAGTGGTCAATGTCTGGAATACTCTACCTGACTCTGTGGTTTCTTCCCCAAACCCCAAAAACTTTAACTTTAGACTGTCTACTATTGACCTCACCCCTTTCCTAAGGGGTCTGTAGGGGGCGTGCATAAGCGCACCAACGTGCCTACCGTCCCTGTCCTATTGTTTCTTTTTTTCTTATATGTACCCATTTCATGTATTCATAACTATGTATATACTTATACCTATTATCTTGTAAGCAATTGACAAACCAAATAAAATAAAAATGTTTTTCATTTTGAATAAAATGCTAACATAATTTTTATTTAACTTACAATGGATTATATGGAGTTTACTTGAGTTCTATTTCTTCTTTATGAAGAGAATCACACTTTACAAAGCAAACACTGGCTCCTGATTGCCTTGCATTATTAATTCTAGAGTGCGTACGTTTTAAAGAAACATGATCTTTATTATATCTCCAACAAAATGTTGTCCTCAACAATCCTTTTCTATACAGACATAATGGAGTCCAATAAATTCTAAATACTATTTTTCTATTGCATTAGTCACAAGTTAAGACACCCTCCCATTGTCTAGGCAATATAGGAACTTCTAATTCTTTATTCCATTCTGCTTTTAATATCTACTTATCAAATTAATTTTAATTAATTAATAATTAAAGGATAAAATCTATAGAAACAAAAGTAGTTTGTGTGTTGTGTGTGTAAAATATTTCGTTGTCCTATTATCTCTGCTGTCTCAAAACTAAAAATACTGCTGGCCTAACAATGTTGTCAATAAATGTGGTAACTAAATATTGTCAGAATTACATCTGATAGATGATATTTGTCTCTTACACAGCACATGTTAAAAATTCACACAGAATAATAGAATTGGAAGGGACATTGGAGGTCTTCTAGTCCAATCCCCTGCTCTGGCAGGAAACTCTGTACAATTTCATACAAATGGTTGTCCAAGCACTTCTTAAAAACTTCCAGTGTTACAGCATCCATGACTTCTGATTAATTTTTCTAACTGTTAGGAAATTTCTCATCAGTTCTAGTTGCTTCTATCCTTGATTAATTATTAATTATAATTATACATTAATTATTAATTATACATTGCTTCTTCTCCTGCTTTCAGGTCCTCTGGAAAATAGCTGGACTCCCTCTTCTCTGTGCAACCCTTGAGATATTGGAACATTGCTAACATGTCACCCCTAGTCATTCTTTTATTTAAATTAGACCTACCCAATTTTAGCCACTGTTCTTTATATGTTTTAGCCTCTAATCCCCTAATCATCTTTGTTGCTCTTCAATGCTCTTCATTGATCATCTATCAATTGATTCAAACTCAATTTGTTTTCTTTTCTTTAAAACACATTTTATAGTGTCCTATACTTAGTAAGCTTTGGATGAAGGTGAAGTTTATATAAATGTGATTGGGCAACAAAAGCGATAATTTTCAGAGAATAATATTCTCTTGAATTTTATACCTAGTACATGAAACTTGACAATAATGTAAATGGATTGTCCGTGCCATTACTGCAGCTAAAAGACTGTTACTGTAAAATTGGAAAGATAAATATATGGCCCAAATTACTCAGTTAATTAAAGATCTGTTTGCACTTGCTATTTATGAATAGACTTTGTATGGAAAAGTATAATGAAATACAGCATTAATGTATACAAAAATATCGTAGGTTTTCAAATGTATGATAAAGTATATTAGAAATACACACACACACACTTGCATAGTTCATTAGATAATTCAATATTGAATTGTAATGTTTACTGTTGTAATAACATATATTCTGAATTTCAATGTCTTTATTTTTTCTGTTGTATCATTTTTACTTATTTTAAGCATTTGTTATGTATTTTATAATGTATTATTGTTTTGTTTTTTATTTTTCTGTTATTATTCTAGAAAAATATTGTGCAGAAGTTATACATGACAGAATTGAGACATGAAGGTGTCTAACCAATTGCCAATCCTTGTCATACACACACGTGTGTGTTTGTCTCTCTCTCTCTGTGTTTACTCCTCCTAGCTCAAAACTGGAGAGGATCAGAGAGAAAGAATGGTAGCTGAGAAAATAACATTCTTAGAAGACATTTGTAGAAGTGAATTGATAAAAATAGATGGCTTCAGTACTTGCTGATGATTCCCTACAAATGTCTCAATATCATCACCCAATTCACCGCAAATAGTCGATATATGTTCAGTGAACACATCTGCTTGAAATAAAATGCTTAGTGTTCTTGCTGCCAATGCATGCATAACTTTCTGAATGTCAAGAAAGAAAGGTGTTTGTAAAAGGATAACAGCATCTCAGAAATTATAATAGAATGCATTTCAGACAAATGCTTCTTAAATATTCCAGTATGCTGTTTTGAGTACAAGGATTCTTATATTCAAGAATATAAATTGGTAAAGGATCCTAGATGCATTTTTATGGGTACTAATGCCAGCAATTATACACCAGGAAACAATTTGCAAATTATTCAACCCAGAACTTTAACGTATGTCCATATAAGTAAACATCATGTAAGTCAATGGACTCTCTCTTGATTTGACATACACCAACTTAGTGACTATATCTGATGTTGCCATTATTTTGAATATGTTTTATTAGCTATTTTAAACCAGCTAGCCAGCCAGCTACTGTTACTACATATTTAATTTTCTCACTGTACTTCTTTAATCTATTTCCACTGTACGTTATTCCTTAAAAAGGCAACATATAGAAGCTGCAAACAAATAACTAATTGCTTGGTCTTCCTCTTAGCACCTTCCTATTACCTCCCCATTCTAGTCTCCATTTTACTCTAGCATAGTGGCAAATTGTTAGCTTGAGTTTACTTTTGATACCCACTTTGGGAATTTTTTTCCTATGTGTGCATTTCTTAAAATAAAATGAATTTATTTTGCCCTTTAATCTCTTAAATTCAATCTGTCCCAAAGGACAAGAGACAACAACTTCAGCCACTCTGATGACATAATCAGCTCATAGTCAATTTCCCCCTCCATTAAATTCTACTTTTTAAAATATACGGTGGTTTTTAGTTATTACAACTCAGTCCAGAAATGAAAAAAGATAGAAATCTTAGTGTACTTCTGACAGTTTTATAGAGAGTTGGAGAATGAGTGAACAAAGAAGTCAGCATGGAGAAAAGAAGCTTTACCAGCATGATATTGGTTAAGGAAGAAATAATAAATTGCTTAGGCCTTTCAGTTTTAGAACTATTCCTGGATTTGTATAGATTAGAGGATCTTTGGAGGATTAATGTACTATACTGATGTCTTTAATTTACAGAGTTTCGGTTACCATCTATGGCAATTATCTAGGAATAATTCCCATTTCATTCCATTAGACATATTTAGTCATCATCCAAATACATGGATATATCGTGAGTCTCTTTCTCTCTCTTTCTTTCTCTTTTTTTTTTTCTAAACCTAAAATACCATTTAGGATATAACCTAGGACTGACTGATTCTTCGTAAGATTCAGGATTGTTTTTATACCTTGAAATAGTTACTCTTAAACCTTCTATTGTACCATTTATTACTTCTTTCTAATTGAGAAATAATATATTATTTCTCAGTTACAAAGAAGTAATAAATATATTATTATATTTTATAAAATATTTGTTTCTATACTGCAATCTTTCTTATTATCTTCCATTTCAACATAAACTCAACTATTCTCAAAATAAATTCAAATAGAATATTCTTGGCTCTGATTAACATTTTTAAACCAAATGGTCAGATATTGTTCTGATATGGCTAAATAAAAATGAAATCTGATTCCAACCATTTCCTGTTGTAAGAGCCTAAACATCCACAGGAGGAATCCTTCAGAGCTTATTTTAAGGACAGACAGAGACATGTTAAGAAGCAAACACTGGAAGCTGGTGGAAATAGTTTGATTGCCATTGATTGCATTGTATTTTTATATAATATTATACTATGTTAAAAACAACAGAACATACCAGTTTTTATAATGTAGTAGCGAGAGAAAATTTAAAATGAAATATTAAATCAAGTTAAAACCAATCTGAAGAAGAAAGATCAGGCCAGCGTGGCTTCAGCCTGCTCTACCCAATGAGAAGAGGAAAGATCAGACCAGTTTGGCTTTCGCCTGGTCTACCCAATGTGAAAAGGAAACATGCCAGCAGTTTGGAGAATGGTGTCAAATTAGCCACATCCACCCAGTTTGCCACACTCACCCTGTCAGCCATGCCCACCCGGTCCCCCAAGGTTAACCCACAGCCCTGATGTGGCCTTCAATTAAATTGAGTTTGACACACCTGTCCTACAGCAATGACCAAAGTGCTTCTATGTTGGTGTTAACAGATATTGCAGAGTTGCCTGCAATACTGACCATGTGCCAATCTGAATCATCCTCTATGTGCACTGAACATTTTTCCAGTTGATGAGCTTTGGTGAAGGCTGAAGATAGTATCAAATTTGTCTAGCTGGAAACTCCCTTGGCCAGCACTGGGAAAGAAAACTGAGAAAAGGTTTGTCTTGCAATCCAAGTGATTTAAGGCCACCTGAATTTCAATACTTAATTGTTGTGAATTAGGTACAGAGGTGGTATTCAGCAAGTTCTGACCAGTTCTGGAGAACCGGTAGCAGAAATTTTGAGTAGTTCGGAGAACCAGCAAATACCACCTCTGATTGGAGATTTTACAGTATCCTTCCCCTGCCACTCCCACCAAGCCACACCCACAGAACTGGTAGTAAAAAAAAATGAATCCCACCACTGATCAGGTAGCAATGTCAGTTTGGCAGAGTGAAGCTACTCAACTGATGACTCAAAACACTTAATTGGAGGGAAACAAAAACATTTCATAAGGCCTGTCCAAAACAATAGACAAGATATAGACCTTTTTTTATAGTAATCCTAGAATGATAAATTGCCAATTTCCTTTTTTCTAGATTCCCCATCTCCATGTTAATCTTGGGAAGGAGAATGGATAAAACACATCTTCATTTCCCCAAAGTGTGAACTTTCTTCCTGAATAATACATGTAGGATAAATTGTCAGGTTCTTCCACAGTTTCTAGTCCAATCTCTTTTTACACCACAGAGAGATCTTGTTTCACATTTTCATATAATGACTTCCACCTTGGAGTATGTAAAAAAGACTAATAACAGTGCTAAAAGAACTTACTGTTCTTATTTATAAGTTGCTAATAACATATCTCAGAAACTAAACAAGTTACTAATTATACGATTAAAAGGATACAGAATTTAGACACAGCACTTGATGCGCTGCAGTAGAACTTTCAGTTAAAGAAAAAATATTATGTTTACAGTGAACATTGTATTAAGAGAAAAAATGTGTGTGTGTGTGTGCCTTCAAGTCAGTGTTGATACCTGGTGACTGCCTCAAGAAGTCCCTGCAGTTTTATTGGCAACATTTTCATAACTGGTTTGAGGTTGCTTTCTTCCTAGGGCTGAGAGAATACTATTGGTCCATGGTTATCCATCTGTCTTGGTATCTAAGACATTCACAGTTTTCTGGTTTCTAGCTGATGCCTTAACCTGTAGATCAAGGTAACTAAGAAATTTTACTGATTGTATATTATTCAAGTATTTGTTATTAATGATTTGAGAGAGAGAGAAAGAGAAATGATAGATCATTTTCTGAAACATTTGGAAATACAATTATGATTTGTACTACATATAAAATTAGTATTTTCAAAGTTTTAAAAGTTATGAATTATTTGTTAAAGGATAGATTTACTACTGATTGGATAAGCTGTAACTCATTTTATATCATAATTCTATAAATGTGCTGATTACTGCCATTGATATTTGTAGATTAACTTGATTTTAATAATGATCTTAACTTTAAAATTATATTTATACACATACACAATAAACACTATTCTGACTTTTTAATCTTATGATATTTGGAAATGTACTTAGTTTGCATTTTTATTTTTCTCTTCTATGCTTTTTTATTTCTGTTTTTTATGTTCAATAGATATTAAAATTAAAAAAGAAACTGCTGAAAGCAAGAGTCTTAAAACTATTAATCTGAGTCTGAAAACATGTTCTCAGTGGTAGCATGTAGTTGCTTTCTCCATAATCTGAGCTGGGATGCATATTTTTCAAAGTATTTTTTGTTCTAGCCAAGCCTAGCAGAACATTTTTGAAATCAGGCACATTTGTTTGATTCATTCAATCCTAAAATTAAGTTCAGAGTCAGGAGATGAGTTGGTTGCTATGAGTTGCCCACTGAATTAGTAAACATATGCTTGTGTTACCAGATTATATGGCTGACTATATCGTTCCACAAACCCACATACATTGTTTGTCATCAATTGCTTCCTGTCATTTTACATCCCTTGCTTTTTTTTTGTAAACTGGATTCTTCAATGACTGAACAACTGAATGGTCTTTTGGGATTTAGCACTTACTGATGAGACCATGGTAACTGTATTTTCTAAAACAATTCTAGAATGTTGCCTTTGTGGCAACTATCCTATTATTGTAAAACTTATTAAAATGTGCACAGGAACAGAACTGAGAAATAAATCAAATAAGGAAAAAGTTAGAAAAAACATTAAGCAAGATATTTATATCCCATTTGAACATGCATGTCTTTTATATCCAATAATTGAAATAAGTAACAGAATAAGATCAGAAAAAAGTGACCAAATAAGCTGTATCTGCCTAAAACCTCTTCCTGGATTTAATGTGAAGTAATTACACATTGCATTTGGATCAGCTGAAGAGAAATTTATAGTCTCTAGACCAGTGATGGGATTCAAATTTTTTTACTACCAGTTCTGTGGGCGTGGCTTGGTGGGCGTGGCATGGGAAGGATACTATAAAATCTTCAGTCAGAGGTGGGATTTTCCGGTTCTCTGAACTACTCAAAATTTCTGCTACCGGTTCTCCAGAACTGGTCAGAACCTGCTGAATACCACCTCTGCTCTAGACCAAGATCATAGTTACTGAATTCAAATCACGGGATTATGAGGGCCCCCAAAACAAATTCTTCTGTTTGTTCCCCCTGAAAGCAAGAAGACTCTTACTGACAATTATATTGCATGATAATCTGGGATCATAGTTTCAGTATCAGTGAATCCTCATTGACTCCATGGTTCATGTTCAAGTTCATGTTACGTGCATATGGCTTCTCTTCCTAGATCACAGACCTTTCCTTCAGTCACTTATGCCCTGGTCAATTCCTGTATGGACTACTACCAATGCATTTTACATGGATCTACCCTTGAAGAGTATCCAGAAACTGTAGCAGATGAAGAATGCAGCTATATGAACAATTTTATGGGCTGTACACCTCTGCTTTATTGCATTAGGTATTGGTTTGTTCCAGATTCAATTTCAATTTGTTGGTTATCACTTTTAAAGCACTTCATGGCAGGGGAGCAGGCTACCTAAGGACCCATCTTGTTCCAATTACATTAACCTATCCCACCCAGTCAGGAAGGATATGTTATGGACCTGATGGTTAAAGAATTTTGATTGGCAGAATCTAGGAAGAGAGCTTTCTTTTGTTGCGTCTGAACTATGGAACATCTTGCTCCAGAAGTGAGGCTGGCACTCACTTTTCTGGCCTTCTGGGAGACTATGAAAATGTGACTACATTCAAGTATGAAGATCTAAGAATGGTATGAAATTTGGAGGTAAATATTGGCTTGAAAGTACTGCCTCTTTAATTCTGTTTTTTAATTGTTTTTTACATGGTTTTATGACTTTTATGTATAAACTGCCCAAAATCACTGAGATAATGAGATAAGTCATGTATAAATTTGATAAATAAATAGATATCAGCATCAAAAAGACAAAAAACTTTCAAGAGAAAGGAACAGGGTTCTCAGATTCAATAATCAATAATTAAATCTAATGATAGGTTAGTTCACCATTGTTCAGCCCTGCTACTGGACCATAGATAGAAGAAAAACTTAAAAGGATCCTTAGCTGGAATTTTGGCTCTACAGTGTAATTTCAACGTATTTTTAATTTTTCAAACGTATTTTTAATTGTTTGGTTTGACCATTTCTAAATTGTATTAGCTAGCTGACCTGACATTAACTGATATTTAATGAAAAATGAATCATCATCCCCCCCCCACTTATATCTGAGAAAGCCTATAAAAATGTTGCTATTGTTGAAAATGTCAGCACATTCAATCTCAAAATAACACTCTCAGGGATTTAAAAAAAATTAAAAACACAAACTTGTATTTTTAATGAAACATTTTCAAACATTTTAATGAAATTTGACATGCTTCATTTTTGTATGAAGTACATTTCATATCCTATTCATTTCAAAGGCAAATAGTTGCAGACTTTGTGACTTTTTCTATACATTCCTACAGTTCTGTCTTTCTATATTCTATATTCCAAATATTATTTTGAATAATATTCAAAACATGGATGCCAATTTATATTGGGCTACTCCAGAAGTAACCTAGAAGAAATCATGTTTATATAGCTTTGATTCCTATTGTAAAAAGATTTGTGCACTATAGATTAAAGATAATTTAATTATATTAAATTATATTATATTTTCTAACAGATAGGAAGCAGTAGGTGAAGCTAGGCAGAATCACATCTGATACCTGTACAATTAGCAGAGTGGCCCCCAAAGGCTGTGTGCTTTCTCCATATACCAATGACTGCATCTCAAACAATCCCTCTATTAAAATACTGAAGTTTGCAGATGACACAACAGTAATTGGTCTTATTTGAGACAATGATAAATCCACATACAGACAGAAGGTTACAACTTGCTTCATGATGTAACTGGAACAAACTGGAACTGAATACACTCAAACCATAGAAATGATGGTAGACTTTAGAAGAAACCCTCTCATACTACCACCTTTTACAATACTAGATCAACAGTAGAGACCTTCAAATTTCTAGATTCTATTATACCAAATGGACACCCAACATCAAAAACATCATAAAAAAGCACAACAAAGAATGTTCTTCCTGTGCCAACTCAGAAAGCTCAAATTGCCCAAGTAGCTGCTGATACAGTTCTACAGAGGAATTATTGAGTCTATCATCTGCATATCTATAACTGTCTGCTTTGGTTCTGCAACCCAACAGGACAGACACAGACTTCAGAGGATAATTAGGACTGCAGAAAAAACAATTACTACCAACTTGCCTTCAATCAAGGACCTGTATACTGCACGAGTCAAAAAGAGAGCTGTGAAAATATTTACAAGATTCCTTACATCCCAGACATAAACTGTTTCAACTCCTTCCCTTAAAACGACGCTATAGAGCATTGCACACCAGAACAACTAGACACAAGAACAGTTTTTTTCCCAAAAGCTATCACTCTGCTAAACAAATAATTCCGTCAACACTGTGCACCTACTTACAAATTCTGCACTACTATTACTATTAACTTTCTCATCATTCCTTATCACATACACCCTCCCACTTGTGACTGTATGACTGTAACTTTATAGCTCCTATCCTTAGGATTTATATAGACTGTTTCCTAGTATGATTTGATTGCTTATTTTACCCTATCACTATCATTAAGTGTTGTTGTACCCTATGATTCTTGACTTTTGACGAATGTATCTTTTATTTTATGTATACTGAGAACATTTGCACCAAGATAAATTCCTTGTTTGTCCAATCACACTTGGCCAATAAAGAATTCTATTTTACAAGTAATCCCCATAAGGATACGAGGGTTCCTTCAGCAAATTTTCACCAGAACAAATATATTCAGAAAGGACTCTGTAGCCATGTGACTTGGAGTGAGTCATTGCTGCAGTGGCCACCATTTTTAATTCTTGCCTAGGCCGTTCAGCTTATGGGGCAATTTCCAGAATCCGGCAGGGGTGTTTTTGGTTTTTTTTTGTCCCATCCTGGCTATGAGGAAAACCCCTTTTTGTTTGTTTTGTTTTGTTTGGTGCTTTGGGTAGGATCTGCTACTGCCTGGCTTGAAAACTAGAATGCTAGAAATGTTCCTGTAAGTATTTTAAAATATTCTTTTTTGTTACTCTATAGTACAGTACTGTTGGTTTGTAAACACTTTGGAAACTGCTCTGCTTCTGTTTAAGTACTGCATTATACTTTGCAAACTACAGTATTGTGTTTGTAAGTACAGTTCTTTACAAAGATAAAGTTTGTTTGCATTTGTCTTTTTTTAAAAAAGCAACTGCAATGAAGAGTTCTGTAAATTATTGCCCCTCTGGGCAACTGTCTGAAGATGCTTGAGCTGATTAGCAGCAGATGGGGCTTTTTTTAGAGCTACTTGGAGGCAATTTAGTTCCTCCTTCGGCTGTACCTGAAACAGCTGATTTGTGGAGGTCGAATCAACTGATGAGTGGTGGATAGGAAATAAGTCAGATCTTCATTCATTTAACAAGACATTTGATTCAATTAATGAATTTGATTTTAAAATTTTGTAAAATTGGTTCATTTGACAATTTTTTCCTTATAAACCTTATGAGCAGGCTCCATTAGGTTCGTACCTCAAGGACTACCTGTATTAGATTAGATTATGTATTATTCTTAATCCTGTCTTTGATATAATTTAATTTATTTGCATCATGTCATGATACCAAACTACTGTACAGAGATAGTATATTTCTTCTTACTGAATACAGATAGCATATTTCTTTCTCCTGGGAGTATTTTATTTTACAATCCAGTGCTATATATATGTAGTTTACTTACTTTTACTCAAGCTTATTTCAAATAAGAGATAAGAGATTCAAATAAGAGATGCAGGATTGCAGATTTCTAAAACAAATAAACATGGGATAACACTGTTGGAAGTTAAAACTCACCCCTTTCCTAAGAAAATGAAATATTTTAGGATATACTAAAAAGACAGAATATTTCCCCTAAAAAAGAAAAATAGAAACTCAGAGGCAGAAACTCAGCATCCCACCTTTGCTAATGGACCATTACTTGGACTAGGCCAGTCTATTTTACATAACAAAGATCTACTCCAGGTAGAGTTATAATAGGAATTGCCCAAAGCCCTTTCATCACATCATTATCCAGCAAGGCTCAACCAAGCCTGGGACTCAGGACAGTCTACAGGGTTGCCCCTGCATGGCCCCATGGGAGTCTGACAACCAATCAGAATACAAGCTCAAATTCAAATCCCAACAGACAGCATAAAACCAAGGGTCTCTCAACATCTTTCCCCCTTTTTTCTTTTCTTTCACCCAAATCTTGAAGTATAAGATCATACTTTTCACTTTGGAGCTCCAAGCCATGTGGTCCTGTCCACTATTAAACCATCTTTTCAAGCAGTCACCATGTTTCCAGTGTCTTTCTTCCCCACTGGGAACTGAACCCAGAAGGATATTTCTTCCAACAACACAATCTCACACAATCATAATTAGAAAATTCATTAAAATTAATAAAGGTTCATAAGCAACTTAAATTTCAGGGATATATTATAAATCTGTATCAAACTCACAGTTTTAACTATAATTCTATGTTGTAATTTTAATTTCCATTTTTGTTGTTTTAAAATATATATCTCTTATTATTTTAATTTTTTAAAAGTTTTTAATGCTATAAACCATCCAAAATCTCTTCAAAATGAGATGGATATCAAATACATTTAATAAATTTAATAAATAGTTTTAAAAATTATCCTTATTGATATTTTCATCTTCATATGCATATCCAGTATCGCAAGAAATATTAATTACTATATGAGTGCCTGAATACATTATGAAAGTAAAGACAAAATGCCTTAATAATAATTTGATGTATATTTAATTTATATATTTCTATTTTTATAGATTATGTATCTGAATTTGAATTATGATCCAGTTCTCTATTCATTTCTTGATACTGACATAGATTTCCTCTATAAATTTTGCTGGTAGTATCTATGTATCTTGTCTGGATTCATAATTGCTATTGTTATAAACAATTAAATCCACATTTATTAAATGGTAAAAATGTTATTGGCAAGTAATTCTTCAATTAAGTGGCAGATAAAAAGGAAAAACTGGAAAATTCTTTAAGTTAATGCATAAAAAACAAACAAGTAAATATATATTTTAAAATATTTTTATTACAATATTCTGTAGATGGAAAATAATTCATTTTTGTCAAACAATGTGTATTGTAGCTACAACAGTTATTATTACAGGTTACTGCTTGCATGCTTGATGCTTACAGTTAAGGATTAATTTTCAAAGACATAACACTCTATTATTTGTAAAATATAAGGTGGCTATTGTACACAATCCCTTAGATTATACAAGAAGGTAACAAAATGGTTTGTTGTGAAAATAAAACTTTAAAAATTACAATGATTTCTTCCTTCAGGCAAAACAGATGTCCAAAGAATTTTCAAAATCAACAATCTTATTACTTAAAAGATTATTGTCCCAGCTTACTAAGATTATGTTTAAAAGAATTTCTAAAATTATGTTCAATCAAGCATATTATGTGATAATATAATAGAGGAGAATATATTTCACAAGCCGTAAATCCACCAAATATTGGGAGGAAGGAAGAAATTCTTAGAAATGATCTTAAAGGCTAAAGCTGACTGTTACTGAAAAAGCCCTGGGTATGTTACATAGCAATGTGACAGATTATAATAAGAGCAGGGACTTTAAAAAAAGAAATTAATTCATAAAAACCCAGGCAGACTCACTCAGCTACCATCTTTAAACTCTGGAACAATTTAAAGAACACAGCACATTAAATTGATCCCAAAAAACAGCTAATGTAATCATTACTGAATCACAAGCATCATTTTCTCAGTCTACTCCCAGAAAAAAATGGCATTAGTTGACGTTTCCAAACTAGGGATCCACAAAGACTAGTTTTCATGATTTTTCTATGGAGCACTCTTAAGTTACTTGTCTCCTGTGCTGAAACCAGCTGGAAATGAAGCCAGTTCAAGAAATTGCACTCTGAATTTCAATCAATTCTTCAGCTTCGGTTACAATGTTGGCCAGATGCTTTGCCTGGATAGCGGTTACCCTGGTTTCTCGTTGATGGATTGCCCCACTTCTGGCCCACCTCCCACCTTTGCTGGGGAAGCAAGTAATGAAGCATTTTCCTTTTTGTGCTTAGGTCTTGTAAAATATGTGATTTTTCTGAGAAGATTTTTGTTTGAGTATCACTACACTGATTCATTCCTCAAACCTGGCACTTTATCTATCCACTGGGATAAATTTCTCAGAAAACACCACAGTTTTGTCATGGGCTGGAAAGAAAATCTGATGGGTCTTTTGTCAATTCACACTATAAGAAAAAAAGAGATGATTTCATAGGTAAATCAGAAGTAAAGCAAACATCCTAATACTTTTGATGTAGAACAAGAAAAGATGGATTAGGGTTGCTCTAGAAATGTGTTGATGACACTAGTGTGTCTCCTTCATTGATTGATGGTCCTTGAGAAATGCTACTCTTGGGATCTTTTGAAATTCATTAAGGAATGTGTGTTGGAAGAAAGTTGTAACATTATTCACAAATTATTTCAAAAATATAGTAATTCATTTTGCATAAGAAGAGTAATGTAAAATTATATAGATTTTATTGTGGAATCAACTGCAATTGGCTCTAAACGTGGCCCTATTTTGTTTATATACTTTCCTCCTTTATTAACATGTACAAATTACATTATGTAATGATACATTATTGTTAAAGTCAACACTAATCAGTTTAAGATGGAAACCTTTGTTAAATAATAAAGCAGTTTTTGCAGCAGTTTTTTTTTAACTATTATTCAATTCTGGATGAAAAAGCCAAATAATTTTATGGTCATAAATTGTGACATCCTATACTGTAATTAAAATTGATTTTTTAAATCCTCAATTGTTTAGGTTATCTAAACATTAGAATCAATGATCTTCTATCATTACAAAATATCACTTCTTCGATAAGAAAATATAAGTACAACTTACTGTATTAAGATTCACAATCAATAAAAAGTGGAAAAGAAAAAAGCTGTAGTATTTTTGAACATTACTGAAATGAGATAAAGGATATTGTTGCTCTTTCTTATTTATTTTATTGTTGTTTGTTTGAAAGCATTTCTACTAACTTAGGAACTGCTCCTATTTCTAGAGCTAACACCTGCAACACGTGCAGGACGTTTTCTACAGCGCAACACTGTGCAGGACGTTTGGCATTTGCCAGAGAACACCAAGGTTGGCAAATTTGCCACAGGCACCCTGTGCTCTTCACAGATGAAGGCAGGTTCACACTGAGCACATGTGACAGACATGACAGGATCTGGAGACATCGTGGAGAATGTTCTACTGCCTGCAACATCCTCCAGCATGACCGGTTTGGCAGAGGGTCAGTAATGGTGTAGGGTGGCATTTCTTTAGGGGGCTGCACAACCCTTCATGTGCTTGCCAGAGGTAGCCTTACTGCCATTAGGTACCGAAATGAGATCCTCAGACCCCTTGTGAGACCATATGCTGGTGTGGTTGGCCCTGGGTTCCTCCTCTAGACCTCATGTGGCTGGAGTGTGTCAGCATTCCTGCAAGACAAAGGCATGATGCTATGGACTGGCCCGGCCTCCCCAGTATCTGAATCCAATTGAGCACATCTGGACATCCTTGTCTCGCTCCATCCACCAATGCCACATTGCACCACAGAACTGTCCGGCAGTTGGAGGATGTTTTAGTCTAGGGTGGAGGAGATCCCTCAGGAGGACATCCGCCAACTTCATCAGGAGCATTGCCCAAGGCATTGTAGGGGTTCATACAGGCACATGGAGGCCACACACACTACTGAAACTTCATTTGACTTGTTTTAAGGACATACATCAAAGTTGGATCAGCCTGTAGTGTTTTTTCCACTTTAATTTTGAAATGTAACTCCAAATCCAGACCTCCATGGTTGCTAAATTTGATTTCCATTGATAACTTTTGTGTATTTTGTTGTCAGCACATTCAACTATGTAATGAACAAGTATTTAATAAAGGGAATATTTCATTCATTCAGGTTCTAGGATGTCGTTATTTGTGTTCCCTTTATTTTTGAGCAGTGTATATTGTCAGGCCACTGTAAAAGTAAGGAAATAGTTTATTGAATGTTTGCTTGAGCAAAAATCTGCAAAATAACCAATAGAGAGGAATAATGGCTTAAAAGGTCATGAGGAAAAAGAGAAAAAAGGAGAAATAAATGTATAAATATATTTAGAGGATACTTATTTTGCTGAAATAATGTAAGAACGTAAAGATTTCAACAGACATCTAGCAGTCCGGACTTCAATATAAAACCCTAAAAGATCAATTATTTAATATCATTCTGTATAAAAACTGTAACCACTTGCTTCAAGCTTCAAGCAGACACTGTTCTTCTAAACAGAATAAAAATGTTTTTACTAAGATCCTGTATTTTAAAAAAACAACAGCATAAGAAAGAAACCCAGAATTTTGTGGAAGCCTTTTAAGGTTTTGGTTAAAAGGCTTTTTAAGGTCATTGCAAGGAGTGATGTGATTCATTGTAGCTTCCTGCTATAGATCTTAAAATATGCACAACTCCCCTTCTGGCATCAAACTTTCAGTGAATGTTGTTGAAAAAGGAATAAGTTACGCAGGTTGAGATATGAGATGTTTAATTCAGAACCAGTCATGATTTATTGTGACTTCTGATTGTTAATTTTAATTTTTTATTTTTTTTTGTAAGTAAATGTGACTTTGATAGCGTGTGTCTATGTCAGATGACTTGGTGTGCCTACATTGAAAACACATCTATCCACGTCTGAGAGGTTGAGAGCTCATCCTCAGTCTATGATTAGTTGAACAATGGATTCTTTGCTTAAGATGTGAGTCAGTACTTCGCTGCACAATCACAGCATAGCTAGAATTCAAGAAGGAGACATCTATGGCCAGTGTATAACTTATCAGCTCTGTCGAGTTATACCGCTCTGAGTTTCATACGTCCGAGATTAAGCTGATTACAGGGTGCAACAGAGAGAAAAAAAAAGTCCTTATATGTTTGGGTTCAGAAAAACGATACAGCTGGGTCTAACACAGGCAGCCGTTCTCAAACTAGATACTTAGTTCTACAAACTTAAGTCGAACAACTTGGCGTGAACATGATGACGGCCGGGAGCCTTTTATACAGGCTGGCCTGCCTGCTTGAGCCAATGGCAGTTGGCTTAAATTTGCCGCCTTTCCGCAGTCTTTGGATTGGTTCCTAGTGAACCAATCCAATGCTTAGTTTATTTGAACCAATCAGGGTTTGCAGGATTTGGTAGTCACCCAATTTACATATAGAACACCCCTCCCCTCTTAGTTCTGCCCTATGTGTGACGTAGTCTCCGCAGGTAGGGTGGGGCTTTTTCCGGAACTCGACTTGACTTGACGCGGTTCATTCTTAGTTGAAGATCTTCGACCGCTTCGATGGGGCATGCTGTGTCGTCCGTTCTTCTCCCTGGAACCGGTCTGGAGGTGAGCATCAATTTACCGCGCCTGAGTTCTTAGGGCTGGCGGTTTTGCCGCCTCCCTCCGTTTTCCTCCGGGCAGGTCGAGCTGGCCTGGCTGGCCCTGTCCGATGGCTTCTTCACGCAAGTTCTCTCCAAATCAGTGGAGTCTTTTATTTGCTCTTTTTAGTTTCATATGTTTCATTGGTTTTAGTTTTTAATGTTCTTTATTTATTCTCGCATTCCCCCCGCACCTTCAGTTGCAATTTCGTCGGTCTTTTTCGACGAGTGGTTGTATGTCTGTGGTTCTTTCCTATATATTCGGATCGGAACAGCTGGTCTATGTGCCCTCCATTCCTCCTCATCTACTGGTAACCGGTAGATTTGGGCCTGTTATTTTGGGTTAATTTGTCTGGTAGCCATTACTGGTCCCCGGTGAAGTTTTTTGGCGTAGACTAATCGCCAATTCAATTCTTCTAAACCGTGTAGAGGAGTCGGGTCGGGTTTTCTCTGGCATGAAATCTTGCGGTGCAATCTATCAAGGTGTGACCTTAGTTTTTCTCCCATGAGTAAGCTCTGCTGGGGGGACTTGTTGGTTGTTGGCTACTGGGTGTTATGTGCTGAGAGTGGTGAGCATCGGTTTATTCTTATGCCTGGTACATCTCCAGCGCTCCATTTTTTTCTAACACCTTCTTTTGTAAATCGGACCATTCTCTCTGCCCTAGTGCCGTTTGCAGCCGGATGGGCCGGCCGCGTTAGGGCATGTCTAATACCTAGGAGGCTGGGTATTGTCACTGTAGACTGGTCAAGTTGTGGTCCATCTATCGACACGAGGACGTCCGGAATGCCATGGTGGGCAAAAAGGCTGTCCAGTTGTTTTATTACTTAATTCAGTTTGTTGTTGTGCATAATTTTTACTTCTAACCAGTTATAGAAATAGGCTCCACAACAATCAGAAAGGGTATGTCCTTCAGTTGGACCAGCAAAATCGATGTGGATCGTGACCAGGGCCCCGTGGGATTTCCCCAATCTCTAATGGGTGCTTTGGGTGGGGATGGGTTCAATTGCTTGACATTTGTTAATCCAAGGTTAACCAGTATTCTATGTCCCTATCAATTACCCCGGCACCAGACATTAGCTTCTAGCAAGGCTTTTCATTTTTACACATCCCCAGGTGACCTTCTGTGTAGCATACTAAGTACCCTAGGTTGAGTTTGTTAGGAATACCACCCGATCACCCCACAGTATACAACCTTTTTTGATAGAAAGTTCGGTTTTGTCTTGGTCGGAAAAGGTTTAAAGTTTTCAGTTTTTTTTATTTTCGGCCAGCCTTTCCTACCAGTAAGAACATGGGCAGTTCAAAGAGTCTTTTTAACGGATGGCCTCTGGCGACATCATAAGCTGATATGGTATGATCGGGGCAAGTCTCTATTTGGTATGGCTGTCATCGCTGGTGCCGGGTCTTCTTCATCGCTGGCAAGGGGTGCTCTGCTTAAAGCATGTCCGATGTGAATCTGTTTTCCTCCCGTTGGTGTGTCAGAATGTATGAGCTAGGCTGCTAGGAACTCTGACCATCTAGTCATTCTTGGGGGGAGGAATATTGGTGAGGTTTGTTTCCCTGCCAAAATTCCTATTTAGTGGTTTGTGGTCTGTTATAACTTTGAAAAGTCTGCGCCGTATAGGTACTCGTGAACGTTCACTCTGCAGACAATTGCTTGCCTCCCTGCTGTCCATCATGGCTGTAATTCACTCGGTTTTGGATAGAGTCCTTGGAATAAATATGCGACGGGCGCTTCTCTGGCCATCAGGTAGCTTGTGGCTTAGGATGGCACCTTACTCCGAATGGGGAGGCGTCGCAGTCACTTTTAAGGCAGTGTGTTGCTTAAATTGAATTAGAACGTTCTGATATGTTAGCAAGCTTTTAATTTTTGGAAGGCTTTCTTTTCTCTGTAACCCAAGTCTCAAATTGCTTTCTTGTCTAAAAGACGATGCAATGCGGTTCTGCCTTAGTGGCCTTATTTGGCAGAATACATTATAGAAAGTTTAATTAGTCCTAAAAGGCTTGTGTTCAAGTCTTGTTTTTTTTCTGGTGCGTCTTAAGTCACGTTAATCTTTTGTTGCTGTCGGGTGTATACCTCTCTCCGTCTATTAAATTAGCCCAGAAATTCGACGCTTATTCTTAATTAGGCAACACTTTTCTCTTTTCACTTGAGGCCAGAATTCTCTGAAACTCGTTAGTACTTCTTTGAAGTCTCTTTTTTTAATTGGGTTTCATCTTTGGCTGAGATCAGGACGTCGTCAAAATATTGGTAGACTCCTGTATGCCAATTTAGAAGGCGTTCCATCTAGGGACTCTGGAAAACGCCTGGGGCCACGCTCAACTCCAAATTGAGTCGGTGACACTTGAATGCGCCCTTATGTTGTGACTTAGTCTGTGCTTCAGCAGTTTCCTGGGTCCACTGGGAGCTGTTGATTAGGCTTGTGCTAGGTCAAGTTTAGCCAAAACTTTCCTTTTCCCAGGGAAGTGAAGCAAAAGCTGAACTTACAGGCACCGGGTATGCCCGCCTTGGGTTGTAATGCGTGGTTCAGGGTTAGCCTTATAGTCACCACAGATTCTAAGGACCCTTGGGTTTTGACAGGTGTGACTATAGGTGTTTCCCCCACTTGCATGGTCCACAGGTTCTAAACCCTTGGCTATTAATTTGTCAGCTTGCTTCCTCTATTTTTGCCTTAATGCAAAAGGAACTCGCCTGGCTTTTTATTCTTCGTTGGTGGCTATTTGGGTTTAGACGAAGAAATGGGATTTTCCCCGATACTTGCCAAGTGTGAGGCCTCAAAACCGTTTCCCTGGGTTATTCGGATGGCGTTGTCTTCCAGCCGGTTGTAGTTCACTCAATCGATCCCGGTCATCCTGATGCCAATGGCACGACCATATCGATGCCCAGGAGGCTTGGGTCTGTCTCGGTCGACTATGGTCAGCGGTATGCAACCTTGACGGTTGGTTTGTTGGCGACTCGAAAGTTGTCCATGCTGACTTACAGGGATTTGGTTTCCCTGGTAGCCTTGAGAGTTAGGTGCTCCTCTGTAATTCTTTTGGTTATTGATATCTGGGATTAGCTGTTTTATTGTGTCCCACGAATACCATGGAGAGGAGAGGACCCGAGTCCACTTCCATCTTGCAGGGCTTTTCCTTCGATTTTACAATGACTTTAACTTTCTTCCCGCTTTTCCATCTGAGTGCTCTATAGTGAAAAGTCTGGGGTTGTATTGTGCTGCTTGTCTTGTGCCACTTTCCTCCTCAGATCGTTTTGGGCTCAGCTTGTATGGGAAAGTTCTGCGACTCTGTTGGGCTGTCGCTTTTTTTGTTTCGCAACTTTTCTCGATGTGCCCTCGTTTTCTTCGCAGACCTGCAGATGGCTCGAGAAAATCTTGCATTTGGCTCGGATGGTTTCCTCCGCAGCCAGCCGCATCCCGCCAATTCTTCTTTCGCTCTCTTTTTTTGCTAGCGTATGGCGGTGGACCCCGTTCGCTCTCTGCTAGAGTCAGGTGTTTCACCATACTCTTCGTGGTGCGTGGTTGTGGTAGGTTGTTTTTTGTCTTTGTCGGGTTCGTTTCGTGGCACTGTGTGTGTTCATTTTCTTCATTAGTGACAGGCCAATTTTTTTGCAGCTTCACGCGGCTGTGGCTTCCGCGATAGCTTTCGCTATGGTGATGTTGGTTTGTTGAGTAATTTACTCTGTGTGGTCGAGTTCTCTAACCCCACACCACTCAATCCTCATGTGCCTCGCGAGGTTGGAGAATTCACACTCACCCCCTATTTGTCGAAGGGCAGCAACGAAAGTCGGCGATGGTCTCTCCTCTTTCTGGTCTTCTCCTGTAAAATTCGTGTTGCCTTTATTAATTTGAAACACCATCGAGCATAGTGTGCTTTGAGAATTCGTTGCAATTCTGGCCACGTTAGCTGTTTGACATCTCGGGGCTTCCCAGGTCCTTTGCCATCTTGAAAACCGTTGGCCCCACAGTGTGTTAGGAAACACAGCCCTCGTTACTTGACTCTGAAATTCCTTCCATTTCATTGCTTTCCATAAACATTTGGAAGCGGTCTGCATAGGATCCCAATCCTCTTCGCTGGGGGATTGAAAGGGCGGGCGGATGCGTTGTTTCCGGCATCTTGGTTGTCATCTGGATTCTTATCACGCATGCAGGTTTCGCGTTCAGGGAACGATCCCATCCTCGTCGCCAGTGTTTTCTTCAGAAAACACACGAAAGGTTTAGACCGGTTCCAACAACAAAGGCTTTATTCTCAACTAGTCATTAAACAGGAACACTTGGGGGCTGAAGCCGAAGCCAGCCTTTTATACAGGCTGGCCTGCCTGCTTGTAGCCAATGGCAGTTGCTTAAATTTGCCGCTTTCAGCAGCTCTTTGCGATTGGTTCCTAGTGAACCAATCCAATGCTTAGTTTATTTGACCAATCAGGTTTGCAGATTTGGAGTCACCCGATTTACATATAGAATACCTTACTTTTCAGTCCATTCTCAACAGTCATATATTCCAAACAATATGATCATTTGTAAGAAAATACACTTATAGTTTGCATAACAAGAAATAAAATAGCTATTCGTAAAACAAAAACTGAACAACTCTATTTTAATGTATTATACATGCAGTTCAGAGCCTCAGTTGTACAGACATGGGAATGGTGATTACTTTTCTGGAATAATTTGGTCCTTTATAAAATGAGAGATATACCAGGTACAGAAGACGAGAGTGAAATGAAAAATTTTCACCCAAAGAAAAGGCCACTTTATGGCTTGATTACAAAGACTATTTGGCTTTAAGGATTGCAAATATCTGGCTGGATTCCAGGATTAAAACAAAGTGAATAAATTCTAATAGAGTTGAAAAGTGGGCTAACACAATGGACCACTATGACAAAGTGTTCTCTACCCCAAGCTCCAAATTTAATGGACTTTTATTACCTGATAAAATGGAAACAACATAGTCTTCATAAACAATTGAAGATTACTTATGCAGTTTTCAGTCTCTACCTATCACTGGACAAGCCAAGTCAACTTTTAGGAGAAAAATGAGAAGCATGAAAAAATCAGCTCAAAAGAAAAAAATTGGAATGAAACATTGAATCAATATTACAGATCACATTTTCATTTCTGCCTTTATAATGTATTTTTATTTGATTTGCTTGTTTAGAAGCTTTGGGGATCTTAGCTTACCTTCCTACTTGCTCTAAAGATAAGAGATTCCTTGCCTTGAGTATGTTCCTTCTCAGTTTCTAAGCCTAGGTCACTTTGAGGACTGACATAGAAGGGTAAACATAGAAGTTACTTTGATCTGTAAAATACATTAACATTTGGCTTTTGTAAATCAATGTCTATTTTATTCATGTATTGCTTTCTTATCAATTGGAGAATTTCTTCAATTTTGCAGAATAACATCTTGTAGTTCTGCCCACTCCCAATAGTTTCCTTCTTCTTAAATATAAAATTTATATTTAAATGGAAATGCAATAAATTTTAATTTCTTTGTGCAGGAGGAAGTTTAGGAAGATGATTTTTGTAGTAACTATGTTATCATTCATATGTTTGCAACTGTGTATCATTGCAACTATGTATCATTCAGGCATTTGCAACATTGTATCATTCATGTGTAATCATTGAGCTTCTGTCTCCTCAGTGACCTTTTGCAGGGCACGTACAGGGACAAGGAGTTAAACATCTGTAGAAATAGCTTACTTACATTGTAATTAGTTTGTCTAGCATGCAGCTTTGTAAAGCAGGAATATCCTGATCGAATTATAAATCTTGCGATCCTGTCTGACCTGGTATCTTGCATTATCTGAGCTATTAAATCCTGTGTATTCTGTCTGACCTGGGCTTGACCTAGGCTCTGAATAAACAATCACCCTCTTTTGAATGAGCATAATAAAAGAGCGTGTACCCAGACATTCTGTGCACACTCATCCCGAGGAACTTCGTCTCCTGTCGTTTCTTTCTCCTTTCGCTCCCTATCATGAGGTGCCCATCTAATGCGGGATAGCAGATACTGCAGATTTTAAGATTTCAAAGTATGCATATTTTATTAGTAATATTTATTTTTAAATTTTATTGTTGGATTTATACATTGCACATCGCACTTATTGAGCCATGGTGGTGCATTGGTTAAAGTGGAGTACTGTATATCCTGTTTAATGCACTACAATTTGTATTACTTTTCCCTCTTCCTGTTATTGCATAGGCTGTCCTCATATATTGTTTAAATGTCCTATTCCTAAGCCTCTACTTTATTATAATATATTCAGTAAATACATTATTTCCTTTTTGTTGTCACCTCTAGCACTCTGAACTAAACTCAGTAAAGATACAATTTCAACCTATTTTCAGCAGGTACGGTACATTGCCATAGTAATATCATATAGTTGGATCCAGTCTCTGCAGGCAGCATTTCTATATTACCACCTATTCAGTAAGGCAAAAATAAATGTGATCCTTCAGTATGCATATTTTTAAACTAGCTATTAAATGAGGTGAATGTCATTTAAACATTTCACTAAACTTATCACATGTTCTAGTGGGATCTTCTTGGGCAGAGGTCTCCAACCTTGGCAACTTTAAGCCTAGTGGACATCAACTCTCAGAATTCCCCAACCAGAATTCCCCAACTTTGCTGGCTGGGGAATTCTGGGAATTGAAGTCCATCAGGCTTAAAGTTGCCAAGGTTGGAGACACCTGTATCTAGTGGAAGGGAGAAAGACAAGCCACAAGTAAAACTTTGCATAAAAGGGATGATCACATGAAAATAAATAATGATAGCAAGGATAAATTTTTCCCTGTCCAGTCATATCTGATTCCATAGGGTGGTGCTCATCTCCATTTTCTTTCCAAGGCAGCCAGCATTGTCTGAAGGAACTTCTGTAGTTATGTGACCAGCATGAATATATGAGGAACTACACTTTTAACTTCCTACTGAAATGGTACCTACTGATCCACTTGCATTTGTATGTTTTTGAACTGCTATATTGTCTAGAGTTGGGGCAAGAATGGGATCATAATCTGTCATGAGGTACTTGGGTCTTGAACTGACAATTTTCCAGAAAACAAGACGAGTATATTTGTTTTAAAAATATGTTTTAAGCTACATTTTAAACAAGGCAATGTAATTTGTTCTGGGGCTTGTCTTAAATATTGTTCATCTCACTAACACACATTTGAAATTCTCAAAGTTTAATTAGAAGACAATGTTCAAGCAATTAGGAAGATGAACAGCAGACAACTAAGAACAGCAAGGAGAACCTTTTTGGTTTATCATTCCAGAATAGGTGTTGAATATTCATGTTGTACTATTCATGGAGGTAGCAGAAAACAATAAATTAGGTTGTAAAATGGAGCAAACTATTCTAATTGCAGGCATTAATACAAAAATGGCATTGAGTCATCAAACAAAATTTCTAACAGGATTTTTTAAAAATTGTCACCTAATGTAAATTGTGTACAGCCATTTGTAGTTATATTACTTATTTCAGAATTAGTTTTATGCCTGCTCAAACTCCCTCAAATTCACAGACTGCTCTACACTCAGACAATCATTAACTGTCCTATTGTAAAAACAAAAAAGGATTTCTGAACCAAAGTATTTGGTCTTAAATTGAGGTCCCTTCATTTCAGGAAGTTTATTCTGAAGGCATGACATTAGAAGTATAGTCCACAGATTTACCTTTATACTGGTTCACTGGAAATTTATCTGCTTTTTTCCATAATATAATTTTGCAACTATTGGGTCATAAATATAAAAAGAAAATGAAGGGTTTTTTTAAAAAATATTTTCCTTCCAGTATCACAGAAAAAGAAGGATTCTATTCATATATCATTGCAATCCAATTATCAACAGGGAAATATTAGCCATTTTTATCTAAGGAAGTAGAGGAATGATATCATTTATTTCAGTGAGAGTGAAATGGAAGAATCTGTAAAATGTGACTAAACAATGGCACAGGTGAACAGCAGTGGGTGAAATACCAATATGCTCTGCTGAAAAATTCAAGCAAGTCAATTTTGGGGTAAGATGTTTTTTTAAACGAATATATATTTGGAAATCTTGTTTATAAAAGAAAAAAGTAAGTTGGAATATTTAGACTAAAGAGAGTGCAGAATTATGATTAATACAGATTATTCTGTTTAAAATGATGCACATTCTGCAAAGCTGAAATTAAGGATGAAAGACACATTCATCAACATTAAAAAGTAAACATTTTAAGATATAATATATAGAAATGCTGACATAGACAAATGAAGACAGCTTAAAGTTAGAGTTAGATAATGTGATAACAGAAGTCTTGTAACTCTTTTAACATTTGGAGTAGTCTCACTGCTTAGATCTTAATATCCTTCCTCCACAATGCTGGTCATAACATGATCAGGAACCAGTATCCAATTGGTCATTTCAGCTGCTTTAGGCACACACTTGTCTTCAAGTATTTATTTATTTATTTGTATATAGCTTTGATTATTTTTTAAAAAATAATTCAAAGTGGTGAATATCCAACACACCTTCCTCCTATTTTCCCCACAATAACCTTGTTAGGTGAATTGGGAAAAGAGAGAGTGACAGAATGAAGATAACCCAGCTTGTTTTCATGGCTAAGGTGAGATTAGAAATCATGGTTTACTACTTTCTAGCCTAGTGCCTTAACCACTACACCAAACTGGCTCTCACAGGTTCTAGTAATTCTGTTTTGCCCTCCTAGGCCATGTTAATTTAGAGTTCAAGATAGATTGGTTATTTAGCTTCTACCAAAATACCTATGGTAGCTTCAAAATTATTACACTGGCTTTTTTGAAGGGGAAGGAGAAAGCAGAGAATGCTATAACAAGGACCTCATCAAAGCCTTCAATATATATTCAAGCACATCATACAATATGGTCTAGATAAAAGTTTATTAGCTTTGGAAACTTTAAGATGTGGACTTCAGTTCCCAGAGGTCCCAACAAGTATGTCCTCAATCAGAGCTGTCAAATTCCTAGCCCGTGGGCTGGATGCTTCACACGCTGGCCACACCCAGTGTAACAAAGGGGAAAAAAAGTCTGATATGTCATGTGACATTGCCGGGATGATGTGAGTTTGACACCCCTCCCACATAGATGATATAGTTTGATAAATGAGCACAAGAATAATATTTAATGGTTAATACTTCATGTTAGAGAAAAGTACAAACTGGAGGACCATAGGGTTTTTATTTTATTAGTGACATGAATGAGGGAGTTGGGGTGGTATTTAAGGGAAATTTCTCAAGTTCTTAGATATAAAGTTAGAATGGGTGGCTAATATTTTATAAGACAGAAATTTATTTTTAAAAAAGTCTAGACAGGATTTAGCAAAGGGCCGATGTGATTATGATGTAATTTAATAGGAAATATAATATAAAATGTATGAAATATAAAAAGCACAAGTATAAGGTACTTGACAGTAATATATGTAAACAGGATTTGGGCTAAATATGAGTCAATACTTCTTGATCTGTCAGAAAATGATGCTTTTTCTCAAGTAAACACAAATAGAACTTTCTTTCCACCTTCTAGGCTAACCATTTGGAAGCTGGATAGAGCAGTCAAGTCCATAGATTCCAACACACCTGGAAAATATTAAGGCAGATCTATTTGGGGTAGATTATATATTACTATATAATTTGGATATGGTGAGGGACAAGAAATCAGCTTATGAGATCAGTTATCCAAGTAGTTTAACCTAGTGCTTTATGTGTACCTAACAGGAAATCTGTTAGATGATTTAGGACTGAAAATCCATTACAGAGTAATTAGTGGTACAGGAATAAACACTTCACTCTTTGAAAAATAGTATATTTTACGTATTAAAAACACGTCTCTCTATAATCACAGATTTTTCAAAGAGGCAATGGTGAATACCTATGACCATTTTAAATTTCTCACAATAATCCAAGCTTCTGACATTACCATGGTCAGTGGCATTATGAAAAATGTTTTTACAGTTTTACAGTTGCCTCGCAGAACAATCTTAGTAGATATTCATGCAACTTAGCTCTGCCCACAATCCTAGAGCTTAAACAGCGACATGATGTTGCCCTGTAGTTATGTATCATTACAGCTCATTATGTCATCTAGACATACATGCCTCGTCTTTGGTAATAACATATTTCCTTTAAGCAGTAAAGAGATTTTGGCATCCTATAAGAATATTTTTATACATATCTTCCTATTAGTTACTTTAAGTGTAGAGTTGGACAGATGCTATAGACTTTACATACATTCATTACCCTAATCCATGTCCAATAAAGCAACGCCCAATTTGTGTTCTCAGGATTGATTTAAACATGAATTTATGCAAGAATATATTTATGTTACTGGTACTGATTATACAGAAAAAATGTTTTTATATGCCTAAAATTCAACCAAGACTGACATATAATCAAGATGATCACTGGGTCTGAATTCTACTTCAAAAATACAGATACAGGCTAACAGAGTTGTCAGGTCACCTAGTGCAACCCCTGCCCAAGCAGACCATACACCATTTCTGACAGATGGCAGTCCAGTCTCTTCTTGAAAGCTTCCAGTGATGAAGCTCCCACAACTTCTAAAGGCAAACTGTTCCATTGGTTGATTGGTATCACAAAATTTCTCCTTTTTTCCAGGTTGAATCTATCCTTGTTCAGTTTCCATGCATTACTCCTTGTCTGAAAGAAATTTATATATTAAACATATTCCTTCATAAGTTAAATCTATTATCGTATAATAGCCCCACTGGATTAGTTTAGAATAGATAGGAAACATATATTATTCCTCCTTTTCCCTGTTAGTAAATGTCAGAGAGGGGGAGAACCATTGGCAAAGCAACAAGAGAAGGAGGGAACCATTGCTTAAACTCAAACAATATACTGTAGAAAGAATGTGAAATTCTCTCAGGCAGAAATATTCCTAATTGAAAATAGCACAATTTTGTTTCTATAGCCACTCTTAATATAGGTAAGTCTTAATGTGGACAGGATTTCTTGTTCTAATCTACAGTACAACTTGAGGTTGAAATATGGTTAATATATTGATTGGTGATTGATAGTTATTTTGGGAAATTTATGTGTCCATGCCCATGATCATAAAAATATTACCTCAACATTGAATATGTCTGCAGCAGGCAAAACCTTTTTGGATATGAGATTGTAACAGGAGGAGGGAGGAGGAGAAGGAGAAGAAGAAGGAGGAGGAGGAGGAGGAGGAGGATTTCCCAAGTTTTCTGCTTGAACTATATATGGTACATTAGTTTCCTCTAGTTTCTTATTTTATTAAGCCATTGTCTCACTATGCATTTCCTTCAAATATCATGATCCAACTATATTTCCATTCTCATTTGGTCATCTGGCATACTAATATTAATGTTATTAAAACAGAATCTATGAGAAGATACATTAGATTCCAGTTTTGTTTTTTAATTCCCATTACACTTTTTCTCTCTCCACATAATCCCTTTCTATTGTACCAGACATACTGTAGCATTACTAATATAAACTGTAATAGACATGATCATGGCCAGCAAGGCCCTCTACAGCAAATAACATCAGTGGCATATTTAATAATTGCATATATAGTATTTCCCCCCCAAAACCATAGCAAAGAAAATACTGAGATTTTGAGAAGACACTGTGAAAGAAGCCAATATTGGCATATAAATTAAGATTAGTGATACTTGAAACTAGGATCAAGCAGGAATGCATCTTAATATAAACTATGAGTATTGGCTACAGGCCACGTGCTTCTGATAACCTGCTGAATAGCTTGAAATCAGACACTGCTGTTTCTGTAAGTTCCCTTTCATATTTTATCAACAATTAATTCAAATGAGGTCAACTGTACTTCCTTATGTATGTGTTTCCTAGACCTGCAGTTTCTCAGTTAGATTTGATTAATATTTACTCAAAAGTAAATCTCACTGAGCCTGAGTCTGTTTCAAAGAGAGGTTCTTAAGGTTGAGATCTAAAAAAGTTATAACTTTCCAACTAAGGAATCCTCTGTTTTGAAATATTATCCTATTATCTAGAATTGTTGGATTTTTCTTGAATTGAATTTTGAATTTTTCTTGCTTTCTGAAATATTATTCCTCCTTAAAATCAGACCCAAACTATGATCAGTATCAGAATCCTTGTCCTTTTTAATAGATTCTTGCTATAATATTTTTTAACTATAGTCTGTTAAGACTGCTAATGATGTTTTTTTTTTAATAAACACCTAAGAATTTTCATTAACTTACCAATGGAGTCTGAAGGGATCTATAAAATATAGCATAGTAAATACTCAACAAGAATTATACCAAAAGCACATTGCTGTAATGGTAAAAAGGTATTAATTTGCAATCATTTGCAGGCTGTCCCAGATGGCAGTTGTTGAACAAAGATTTTTAAAATCCTACTCAGCTTCAAGGTTTACAGTTTAAAGTTGTTTGTAATGCTACGTAGTATTTATTCTGCAGTTAGAGCTATGAAAGTCTATATACTACACTAAAATTGGCTGTGTTTACCTCTGGGCAAATTCTGGATTATCTCTTCAAAACATCTTGTAATTAGTTATTGTATTATGATAATAAAGGGGATGGGGAAAGTTCTTTCAGAATTGCATACTGTAACCTTACAACAAAGGTAATATAAGTATTCATAATTTGGGTTTCCAGTCTGAACTACTTTGAAGAGCTGAAAATGCTGCAGAACAATGGAGGTAGGATTAACAAAAGATAAACAGTCACACAGGATATCTCCATGTTTGGGTGCTACATAATTTCAAAGCAACTCTGAATCATAATCCCACAAGAGCGAGCAATGAGAGAGTAATGAGACAGGAATCATTTCCTTTGAGTTGGTGTGATTGAAACTGCAACAAAGATCCTTTTATAACACACTACAAAACTGCTAATCCAGGGAGCTGGCAGACTGCTCATTTTCTTTTTGGCAGAAATTATGTTCTGATTTCAAAAAGGCTTCATAGAATTGTTAGCAATTTATTGTAATTTCTTCTTGTGATTTGTTATTCTGACATTAGTGATGAGGACATTAATTTCAATTTGTCTTGGAAAGTTTAGGGAGAAAAAAATGACAAATGTTTAAGGCTGTTTCACAAAAAGGTAAACCTCAAAACACGATTACAAACATTCAAATAATTCTCTAGATTCTTGAAAATGACAAAAAAATTCAATGTCATGGAGCACAGGTGTCCATATATGGAGTAAATACATTTTTTAAACAGTATTTACCAGGGGTGTCAAACTCATATTGTCACGGCGACATTAGATAACAAATAATCAGAGTTGGAAGGGACCTTGTAGGTCATCTAGTCCAACCCCCTGCCCAAACGGAGACCCTATACCATTTCTGACAAAAGGCAGTCCAATCACTTCTTGAAAGTCTCAAGTGATGGTGCTCCCATAACTTCCAGGGGCAGGTTGTTCCACTGATTGATTGTTCTCACTGCCAGAAAGTTTCTCCTTATTTCCAGGTTAAATTTCTCCTTGTTCAGTTTCCATCCATTATTCTTTGTCTGGCCTACAGGAGCTTTAGAAAATAGCTTGACCCCTTCCTCCCTGTGGCAGCCTCTCAAAGATTGGAAGACCTCTATCATGTCTCCCCTGGTCCTTCTCTTCACTAGATTAGACAAACCCAGTTCCTGTAACCGTTCTTCATATGCTTTAGCCTCCAGTCCCCTAATCATTCTGGTTGCTCTTCTTTGCACTTTTTCTAGAGTCTCAACATCTTTTTTATAATGTGGTGACCAAAACTGGAACACGTGATGTATTGGAACTTTTTCCCCCTTCACTAAACCAGGTGTGGCCAGCACATGACGCATCCAGCCTGAGGACTGGCAGTTTGAGAGCCCTGAGATATACAGTACAGCCTCCAAACAAAAGATATGAGGATATATATTAAAATACATGCTTTATGTGAGACTTTCTTGCATATAATCATTGATTTTTAAGAAAATAAAACAACATATTAATAGCTTACATAAAAATGAGTTTTTACACAACATTTATTTTATTGATTTTTTTGTAAAAAATTTATTTGGGTTTTTACAAAACATAACACAAATAAAATATCTTTCGTTGAGAATTAGCATGATCCCAGGTTATCTCTTTTCCATACAGACACAAACTCAATTTCATATTTATCTTTGTATTCTATTCCATATCTTATTACTATTTTAGCATTTTTTCAGTGATTTTTCCCTTCCCTTAGTGTTCTCAACCTTATTTTTAATTATCTTATTCCTTTCTAAATTCAGTTACATATCTTTTTCTAACTTTCAATATCTTTCGAATCATTATATTTATACTTTTGTCTGTCCTGTTTCAATTTCATATTATCTTTTCTCATTAAACAAGTTTTCCCCTGTAGTTACTGATTGGAGTATGACACCTTTGTATCTTTTAATTTTTGTCC
>BHFT01021655.1:0-32941 GCA_004320025.1 Laticauda laticaudata
TATCTTTTCTCATGTTTACAATAATCGAATCAATTGGATGATACCAAAATATATTAATTTTCCGGAGAACAGTAGTTTTTATGAATTAATGAATTTTGCTGAATGTTATCCTTAGCTGGGATGGATATTTTAGACAGATGAATTCCAGCCAAAAGAAGAGAGTTAGTAGGTAGAAAATTATTTTGTGCACCAGCTGAGAATACGAAGAAGAACCTGCTCAAATAAATGAGATCATTTAATTTTATATTTTATCAATTTAATATATTATTATTAAAGCGGGTATACCTAGTTGCCAGCAGAACTTTGAATTGGCTAAAGCAGATTCTCCATCATTCTCTAGATGATAGAAGTAATTAAATGCATCTAAATTACGTTCAATTTCAAAATGTCAGGACTTCAGCAGTAAAGCAATGTTAAGCGTCCTATTACACAAGTATGCATAGTGCTGCTTATGTACGTTAATACATGATTTTTTAAAATATCTTTTTCGTTAGACTACAGCAAAATTCACATTTGTTTGAAAATAGACAGTGAAATGCTGGATTCTGCACTGGCTTTTCAGTGTAATAACCTTTTAAAAAAAATCCTCTTACTAATTATTGTGTGGGAGCATTAATTCAGTTTCAGACAATGAAAGTGCCAATAAAGACTACTGACACCTATTTATGGTCAGGAATCTACCTTTAGTAGTAAGGGTTCCCAACCTGTGTGCCACAGTTCCACTACCTAAGCACCACAGCGGCATTGCGCATGAGTTGGTTGCGGATGCGCGCGTGCCTCTGCACGTGGCCCACTCGCATCTCCGGCGGTCATTTGTGGCTCTACTTTGCCACTTATCGTTATTGGCAGTGCAGTCGCAGGTCTACTTATGCTCACAGACTCCCATTCTATGGAAGCCTCAGCACTCACCGCCACCATCAATGCAATATATTTGGGGTAAATTTTTAGTGTTCATAATACTATAGTATATTCACATACATACTATACTGTCAGCTTGTCCTTGCGCATTAAAACCAAGAAATTATGAAATATTTAGCACTGCAGCCGTTAATCAGAGAAAATATATCTTTTTCACTGGAGTCAAGTGGTAGCACAAAAATGAATTCTGAATCTGAGAAAATGGGGCGCGTAAATCACAATACAATAATTGGCAATGTTCCCACCGCCCAATAGTCAAATAGTTCCTTCCAATTAAAAGTTGTGAAATATCATCATGTGGACCATCTCCAGGTGGTGATGAGGCCTTTTGTCCATTGACCTTGGCATAGTTTGATAAAAGATTTGCAGTGCGCATAGCATAGGAGAGAAAGCTAAGCCAAGAATCAGAAACCTAAGCAAGAATGTACTCCCCCCCCCGCCAGTTATACCTGTTCTCAAGTTTTGAACACTTCCAAGTCTCGACTTCCCACAACTTTCCCCCCTCCTCGCCCCCGTTATCTGGTCCATGACAGCCGAAAGATGCAAAAGCAAAGGGAGAAGTCTCTGAAGGCCTGAAAATCTTGAAGGCTGACATCGCCTCCTATAAAAATTGGACGTTAATCCTATATAAGAAAAAACAAGAAGGTTAACTAGTCAGTCCATATACAGGTAAACACTGGAAAAATATTTAGTATTCACGGGTTTATCAGGATATATATGACGAAATGCCTTGTCAGTGTTAGGAGCTCTAACATCCTTTTCATTGATCCAGCTCAGCTTGGAAGGATGAAAACATTTCCAAAGCAATCCAAATATTGAGAGTCGCAACCCCATCCGTTTCCGAGATGCAAAATTATCTGTTAACTTCAAAATGGTTGTTACACCACTTCAATACAAATGGTACACGGAGGAATCAATTCTGGTCGGTCTTCAAATAAGAAGTATGTTCAGGTTTTAACAGACTAACGAGAAGACAGGGCGGGAACTTAGTAACTGAAGAGTTTTTTCCAGTAATTTCAGTTGGACTGCGCACAGGATTTAACAATTCGTTCAGTCCAAATTGAGAAAGGCCAAAACATAACTTAATGGGAAGAATGTGTGACATTTTGGCTGGTTGCAAATATCTGCGTGGAATAAGAAAGACTTTGTTGGCCCACCTGATATGGTTTCGTGGAGATCTCTTTTTGTCTGCACAATGTCTTATGAGCTTTGATGTGCATCATTCTAATGCTTTACGAGTAACTGGCCAGGTAAGCTGAATTGTGATATCCATTTTCATCTAGATGACTAGAAATGTTGGTTCTTCTCACTGTGGAAGTTCGGGTAGCGGTACAAAGATCTTGCCCCGATGCGACTTTAAATGGAGTACAACCAGAGTACTTTACTTATGTACGGAATTGTTATCGCGCTTTACACTCAAGTCAAATGGCAATAAGCTCAGCCCAATTATCTTAAGCTGATTAAAAGTTAGAATATGTAATATCTAAGATATTGTCCCATATAACTTCGAACTCACAAAGCCCCGAGTTAGTTTGTGGATGGTGGGCAGAGCTTAAGCCCCTGGTGGACCTAATAACTTCAGGAACTCTTTCCAAAAGATTCGAACTAAATTGCGACACCCCTGCTGAGATATATGCGTTCAGGAACCCCATGTAACCTGTAAACATCTGTAAAATAAACATGGTTTAGCCACACGGCTTTTACAGATGGGATCGTATCTGAACAAAGTTGGAAAATGCACTTGTATTAAGAGAAACAAATCAGTTTACCAGAGGCCATGGGACTGTGTTTCCCACTTGCAGGTAATTCCACATAAAATCCCAAAGAGATTGTCCTTCCACGATGAGTCTATTGTGTAATCTCCGCCACATTTTGTAGCAAGCCTGCTGACTTACCAGGAGGCCCTTTTGGTTGAGTCCACTAGATAGAAAACTAGCTACATAAGTTTCAATGTCCTTCTTCAAAGTAGGCCACCAAAATTTGCCGCTTTTGAACCAAAGTGTAAACAGTTTTACAATCCAAAATGACCGAGCCGCTTTAGAAGTCATGAGCCGTTGCTGTAATATTTAGCTCCTCAGTTTCTCTGGCACATATAATTTGGCTCCCACCCATGCCAAATCCCATCCTCTAACCATACAATTTATTGCTGAGTAGAGCAAGGAACAAGTATTCAGGTATTTAGAGATCTCTTAATTGTGCAGTCAAATCATTTGATAAATTCAACTTCTTTTTCTGTCTTTTGGTGCTCTGGTAACCACCGGATGCTTGGCAACTGGTTGGGTTGGGACAATCGGTTCAGTACCCAGCTTCCTGTACGAGCACTATTGTTATGGCGTTCTTACTGTCTAGATAGAGCAGTTAAACGCCACGAAATTCTCTCCCCCTGATATGTACTTCACACGAAAAATTAAAGCGTTTAAAGTATTGCGCCCAGCCGAATTTGTTTTGGGGACAGCTTCCGGGGCATTTCAAGGCCTCCAAATTTTTATAATCAGTCCACATTCTCACATTGGGTGGTGTTGCTCCTTTCAAGAAATGTCTCCAAGTTAACAAGTGGCCAGTGAACTGCAAAGCTTCTTTTTCCCGACCGCGCCCATCTCCTTTCGGTTTTAGATAATTTACGGGAAGTATATGCACCATAGTTATAAAGTTCCTCGTCTCATTTGCTTGCCAGTAACACCGCTCCCAATTGCCTACGTCACTTGCATCGGCTTTGGACGCAAGAAAAGGAGGCATCCATGTCCGGGTGCATTGAGTACTGGTTCAGCAAGCAAAACAGTTCATTTTCAGCTTTTCAAAAGGCAGCTTGACATTCCATGCGACCCACTCCAGTGGTTAACTCGGGCTTTGGTTTCACCTCCCCTTTGGTTTTAGGAGGTTCTGTGATAGTTCCAGTTGCCTATCTTTGCCAAAAGCCGCAAGTTAAACCAACTGGAGGTGGTCCATGGGAATTCAAGCTGCCTTTGAAAAGCTTGAATATGGACTGGTTTGCTGCTGAACCAGTACTTCAAGCACGCCGGACATGGATGGGCTCCTTTTCTGATCCAAAGCCGATGGCAAGTTGACGAGCAAATTGGAGCGGGGTGTTACTGCCAAGCAAATGAGACGAGGGACTTTAGTAACTATGTGCATATACTCCCGTAAATTATCTAAAACCGAAAGGAAGATGGGCCGTCTGTGGAAAAAAGAGAGCTTTTCGCTAGTTCACTGGGCCCTTGTTAACTTGGGAGACATTTCTTGGAAGGGAGCAACGAGCGCGCGATGTGAGATGTGGACTGATTATAAAAATTGGAGGCTTTGAAAATTGCCCCGGAAGCTGTCCCCCAAACAAATTCGCTGGGCGCAATACTTTAAACGCTTTAATTTTTCGTGAAGTACATTCCAGGGGGAAGGGATTTCGTGGCGGATGCTCTATCTAAAGACTACCTCATAATCGTCAGAAGTGGGTACGCCGATATGTCCAACCAAACCAGTTGGCAGCACCGTGGTTACAGAGCCCAAAAGAAGAAAAAGGAAGTTGATTTTCAAATGATTGACCTGCACAAGTTAAGAAGCTTAAAACCTGATGACTTGTTCCTTGCTCACTTCAAGAAGAATTGTATGGTTAGAGATTGGGATTGCAATGGGTGAGCCAAATATATTGTGCCGAGAAACTGAGGAGCCTAAATATTACAGCAAAGCTTCATGATTCTAAGCGGCTGGTCAGTTGGATTCGTGAAACTTTACCACTTGGCGTTAAACCGGCAGATTTTGGTGGCCTACTTTGAAGAAGGGACATTGAAACTTATGTAGCTAGTTTTTCTATTTCGTGACTCAAAACCAAAGGGCCTCCTGGTAAAGTCAGCAGGCTTGCACAAAATGTGGCTGAGACCAATGACTCCGTGAAGAAATCTCTTTGGATTTTATCGTGGGAATGACCTTGAAAGTGGGGAAACACAGTCATTTGAGGTGGAACTGATTTGTTTTCCAAACAAGTGCATTTCAAACTTTGTTCGAAGATCCCATCTGTGATAAAGCGTTGGCTTAAACTGTTTTATTTTACATGTCTACAGTTACGATGGGGTTCCTGAACGCATGTAATCTCAGCGAGGGTGTGTCCAATTTAGTTCGACTTTTGGAAAGAGTTCCTGACAGTTGATTAGGTTCCCACCCAGCGCTTAAAGCTCTGCCCACCATCCACAAACTAATGGGCTTGGAGTTCGGTATTGGAAACAATATCTTAAGAATATTACATAAATTAATCAGCAAGATAATCTGGGCTGACTTAATTGCCATTGCTTGAGTGCGTGATAACAATTCCGTACATAGTAGTACTGGGTTTACTCCATGTAAAGTGCATCGGGGCAAGACTTTGTACCATACCCGAAACTTCCACGTGAGAACGCTAACATTCAGTCATTAGATGAACATGGATATCACAATTCCAGCTTACCTGGCCAGTTACTCGTAAAGCATTAGATGATGCACATCAAGTCAATAAAAATTTGCAGACAAAAAGAGATCTCCACAAAACCATATCAGGTGGGCAACAGAAGTCCTTTTTATCCCACCAGATATTTTGGCAAACCAGCGCACAAAAGTCAACAAAAGCTGCCCCCTGTAAGTATGTTGGCCTTTCTCCAGAATTGAAAACGAATTGTAAATCCTGTGCGCAGTCCAACTGGAAATTACTGAAAACTCTTCGACAGTTCCCCCTGTCTCCTCGTTAGTCTGTTAAAACCGGAACAGATACTTCTTGATTGAGGACCGACCCAGATGATCCTCCTGTACCATTGCTAAGTTTTGAGCGTGACAACATTTGAAGTTAAAGAAATTTTGGATTCTCGGAAACGGAGGGTCGACTCCAATATTTGCGTGCTTGGACAATGGGGTTTCTCCTCCCAAGCTAGTGGGATCAATGAACAAGGATGTTAGAAGCTCCTACACTGGTCAAGCATTCGTACTAAATATCCTGATTAAAACCCTAATATAAATATTTCCCAGTGTACCTTATAATTGGACATTACCTTCTATGGTTTTTTTTCTTTTATATAGGTATAACGTCCTTTTTATAGGCAGGGCCGAATGTCAGCCGTTCAAGATTTTCAGCCTTCCAAGACTTTCTCCCTTTGCTTTGCAATCTTTCGGCTGTCATAAGTAACGGGGGGAGGAGGGGGAAAGTTGTGGGAAGTGAGCTGGAAGTGTTACAAAACTGGAAACAGTATTAAAAACTGGGGGGGGGGGAGTACGTTCTCTAGGTTTCTTATTTGCCTTGCTTAGCTTTCGTCTCTAATGGCTATGCGCGAGCTCTGCAAATCTTTTATCAAACTATGCCAGGTCAATGGACAGAAGCCTCATCACCACCTGGAGATGTTTCCAGCATTGCATGCATATTCACAACTTTTAATTGGAAGAACTATTTGAACTACTGGAGGTGGGAACATTGCCATTACTTTGTATATGTGATTTACGCGCCCCATTTTTCAGATTCAGAATTCTTTTGTTGCTACCACTTGACTTCCAGTAAAAGATATATTTTCTCTGATTAACGGAGTCTAAATATTTCTTTCTTGGATTTTGAATGGAGGACCAGCTGACAGTATGTATGTATGTGTATATATATATATAAACTAAAAAAACAAATATATATTGCATGAATGGGGCGGTGAGTGCTGAGGCTTCCATGAATGGGGCTGTGAGCATAAGTAGACCTGCGACTGCCTGCAATAACATAAGTGGAAGTAGAGCCACAAATGACCGCGAGAGTGCGAGTGGGGCCACGTGCAGAGGCACGCGCATCCGCCAACCACTCATGCAGCCTGTGGCTTGGTAGTGGACTGTGGCCCACAGGTTGGGAACCCTTACTCTAAAGTGATTCCTGACATAAGGTGTCAGTAGTATTTATGGCACTTTCATTGTCTGAACTGGATTAATGTCCCACAATAATTAGTAAGAGGATTTTTTTTAAAGTTATTAACTGAAAAGCAGTGCAGAAACCAGCATTTCACTGTCTATTTTCAAACAAATGTGAATTTTGCTGTAGTTCAACGAAAAAGTATTTTAAAAAATCATGTATTAACGTACAAACGCAGCACTATCATACTGTGTAATAGCTTAACATTGCTTTAGATGCTGAAGTCCTGACATTTTGAAATTGAAGTATTTAGATGCATTTAATTACTTCTATCATCTAGAGAAGATGGAAATGCTGCTTAGCCAATTCAAGTTTGCTGGAACTAGGTTACCCGCTTTAATAATATATAAATTGATAAAATATAAAATAAATTGATCTATTTATTTGAGCAGTTCTTTTCGTATTCCTCAGCTTCACAAATAATTTTCTACCTTACAACTCTTCTTTTGGCTGAATTCATCTGTCTAAATATCACTCAGCTAAGGATAACATTCAGCAAAATTCATTAAATTCATAAAAACTCATGTTCTCCCAAAATAATATATTTTGTATCATCCAATGATTCAGATTATTGTAGACATGAGAAAAGTACTTACTTGTCCTGTTAGGGTTAATGTGCTGTTTCAGGAGATCAATGGACCCCAGACTGATCACAAGACGTTGTCCAAACCAGAAAGAGACAATTGGGCCATATTTCTCATGGAGGTTGACCAGAAACTCATGCAAGCTGCCACTAGTTATGATGTCGGGAAGATTCCCATCTCTGGAATGAAAGAAGGATGAGATTAGGGCAAATTCACTGGAATCTTTAAAGAAGAAATGAAGAACTTAACATAGAATCACAACATTAAGCTGAGCCATAGTTTGTACAACTATTTCATTAATTAAATCACAGTAAACTAGGCATAAACAAATCATCCACAAACCAAAGTTTGTAGACCAAAACTGCTGGATTTAAAACATAGTTTAAAACCAATTCTACTTGAACCCTAGATCCAACTAATTATGTCACCCAGACCAGAGAGTTTGGAAGAATTAATTTCTAATTAGGCATAACTACCTTTAAACTACATGTTTAAAGAATATTTTTTTCCCTATTGAACCAGCCTGCCCCAAATAGTTTTAGAAACTTTGCAGAGCTTTAGGCTGTAGCTTCATTGTTTGAAAGATGGGAATAAAAGTAAGAGGAAAAAACCTAAAATCAGCTAGAAAAAGGATGGAGTAGGCAAGGGAACTGTCTTCAAAGAAAAAGGGAGAGCAATTATTGAGATGAGAAGGAAAAAAGCAGATAGACAATAATATACATAGAAAACAGGAGTTTTCAATACTAAGTATATCCTTCCCTATATAAAGTGTGGTAGTTCTAAACATTGTCTTAAAATTTGCAACATGCCCAACAAACAACCTAAAAAGATTAAGGGCTCTTCTGTGAAGAAAAGGGAAATTAAATAGAAAGGAGTAACTTACTTTTCATCAGTTGGCGTGATCCCTGGGATTCCCAAAGCTTGTCGGGAAGACTAAAAAGGAAGGTAATTGGAAAGATTAAGATGTTAATATTATCAAGTCAACAGAAAAGAAAATATATTATTTAGCCAACTGTTTTAACTAAATCTAGATGCTTATGATTTTACCAAACATAGGACTACAAGTCATCATAATTTTAATTTCTATGGGACTAAACATGTACATGATTATAGTTTATTTTTATCCTAAATACATATATTTGCATTCAAACACAGCTATTCAGAACTATTAATTTATAAATTGCTTGTGTTGCTGATCCATCATGGAGTTCAAAGGAACGTATTTTGGACAGTTTCCCATTCAAAACTAGATTACAAATGCAATCTAACAAAACAAATATTGGATAGCTGAGATTTAATTCCTCTACACTTTTAGATATTAATCTATATAACTTTCTATCTAACACTATTTTTCCTCCTTCCTCATCTTATTTTTTTTTTGTGCTGAATCTTCCAGACTGTAAAGTTTACATTTTTATTCATGTCTTAATTCATATTATAGGCTAAGAGCAGTTCTTTTAGAAAGCCAAGCCAGGAAAATTTTAAATTAAGTAATGGCATTAGAACCTTGATACTGTGCTGATTTCCAGGATTTGAATAGGTCAGGGAGCCCTTGAAAAAAACCTTTCTCCAATGTTTCAGTGAAAAACATTTCCCATCCTTGCTAGGGACTGGACTTCCCATCTCTGGGCATGCCAACTATTTTCTTCTCTACTTCTCTTTCTGACCCAAAGCCTCCCTCACCACAGAAAGCTTCCTTCCTTCCTTGGGGCAGATCACAGGCTCATGTTAGCCCGTCTTCTTTCCACTGGCTACTAACAGCTGAACTGTCCACCCTCTAAGGTAGGAAAAGGGGCCTTCATATCCCTTTTAAGGGGTGCCTTTGAGTGGGCAATGGTCACAATTTGAGATTATCAGGATGTTGGCTCTCATTCTAAATTGAAATTGTGGAAACATCTGGATATTAGAATACAGGAAGCAAAAGAAAACTGAAGAAAATAACTGAACCCTGCTGGTGGATGACCCACCAACACCAATTTGGCTCTTTGGATTAGTGTTCTCATAAATGAAACATGAACACTCCTTGGAAGGAATTTGAGCTGGACTCTTGACAATTTAATGGAAATGTTTTCACAACAATATGGAAGTAGTTAGCTGTTACTTTCTTCCAGAATGCCACATTTGCTTCCCAGTTTTATCTTCACTATTCCTAATGGTCTCCCATCCAAATATTACCCTATCCTGTCCATTTCTTCAGATGGCTAAATGCTGCCACTTGCTGTCCACATTGAACAGACTGAACTCCTTTTCTCCTATTTGCTTTTTCCTCCATAGTTGGGGTGAGCAGTAAAGTGACTGACTAAATCTGACCAAGGGCTTCTCCACTTTATCTGATTAAGTTTCCATTTTGTTTGCCTGCATCCCTTGCAGTTTTCTCGGATTTTCATGAGTAGAAGATGGGTCTTGCTGGGAAAACTTTGGGGATCTTCTTCCAATGCTTTCAGAAGTATATTAAATATGGGGAGGGGGGAACAGAATGGGACACGCTTTCCCGGGGAAGATCTCACTGGAAGCAAGGTGGATGGTCTCTGGAAAACCCAGGGGGCGGGGTGGGGGAGGAATCAGAAAATGGTTTCTGTCCCCTCTTCGGTCGTCAAACTGCAAGGAACAAAGGAGGAGCTTTATTAAACCGCTTCTGTAAAATCATGAACATAAATAGAATAACAGAATTGGAAGGGACATTGGAGATCTTCTAGTCCAACCCTCAACCCTCTACTTAGACAGGAAACCCTATACCAATTCAGACTTCTTTGTCACAAGAAACTCAACGGAACCGCTACTTCCACAAAGTCCCGGGCACGAACTGGATGTTGCAAAGGGAATGTTCTGGCTCACTTGTTTGCGAGTCAGCCCCGAGTTCTTACTTCCGAGTAAAGTTGCCTAGGATTGCATTGCAACGAGTGCGTGGCGGTGAAACTTCCCTCTGGTTTGCTTTACAGACGTTCCCCACCTCACCCCACCCCAGGCTCACACCCCGCTTATTTACCGGGTAGAGGTAAAGCACGGCTCCCACCAGGATCAACAGGAAGGTGACGGCGAAAATGACAAAGTCCAGCATGATAGCTTGTCCCTGGCCTTTCTTCCTTCCCTCCCTCCTTCCGAAAGAAAACCCGTCCACGTCCACGCCGGTCTCCACACCGCAGCTCTAACGCAGAGCGGAGGGGCAAGAAAGAGGCGGAGATCCGAGGAGGGAGGCGAAAGCAATCGAGTGTTTAGCGGCGCGAGCTAAGTTCCGCCTGGCTACGGGCCCAGTTCCGCGGCTGGCTCTCATCCGTCCTCCGCTCTTCTCCAAGGCAGCCTCTCCCCTTTCCGCCGGTTGCCAGGCAGACACACCTCTCCAAACGGAGACCACTGCTCCCCTCTTCTCTTCCAGCGCGGGGGGGATTTTCCACGGCTTCCTGGAAAAGACACGCGTTTTTAACAAGATGGGAAATCGCCGGAGGCTGTTGCAAATTTCCAACTCCACCCTCTATGGAGGAGGCTATCTAGACCACTGCCAGGAACGGATCAAGACCTTACTGGGGGTGTAAGTTTATATGAGAGGCAGCGCCCGGTGAGAAGATGTTCTGTATAGAAAGGTATACTCCAAACAATGCAATCTGATTGGTTAGAAAGAACAGTATTGGATTGGTTCATTCTAGGAACCAATCCAAAAGAGACACTAAAAGGCAGCAAAGTCAAATAGCTGCATTGGCTACAAGCCGGAAGGCAAGCCTGTATAAAAAGGTGCTGCGACTTTAGCTAAACTGTTCCGTTACTGTTGGCTTAACTTAATAAAGACTTTGTTGTGGAACCTGGTCTACCTCGCGTTTTTCCGGACGGAACACTGGCGACGAGTGGGATTGTCCTAAACACGAGACTGAGAACGCGCAGAAAGAATTCCAGACTGAAAGTGATGGCAGGGAATAACGCGCCGCCCGCACCCTTCAATCCCAACGAAGAGGATTGGGAATATACATAGACCGTTTCCTGATGTTTTAGAGGCAATGAAATGGAAGAATCTCAGACCAGCGGAGAGGGCTGTATCCTAACGCATTGTGAACCAACCGTATTCAAAATGGCCAAAGCATTGGCGAAGCCCAGAGACGTGAAACAAATGACCTGGTCTGACTTCACCGCATGTTAAAGGCCCATTACGCACCAGTAGTGTCAATCTATCAAACGGCATGAATTCTACAAAAGGGGTCAGAAGGAAGGTGAGACCATCGCTGACTTCGTGGACTCTCCGACAACTGGGGGAGCTTGCGAGTTCCTGAAACTTGGATGAAGCCATGCGAGATCGAGTTGTCCTTGGTCTGAGAGACTCTAATTACAAAGTAAACTATTAAATAAACCCAATATCACAGTGTGAAGCAATCGCAGAAGCCACAGCAGCAGAAGCCGCGAAAAAGTCAGCGGCCACTATGAAGCAAATGAACTCGAATAATGACGCAATGACTCTATCCAGAGGAAAGAAGCAAGCTCCCACCACAACTCATCAGAAGAATTTGACAGTTCATCAGAAATGAAGATGAGGAGATGAGGTCCACGCCTGTACGCCAACAAAAAAAGGCGCAAAAAAAGAAATTGGCGGGAATGCGCTGCTGCGGGGGAAACCACCCTCAACCATTGCAGATTCTTTGATGCCATCTGCCGAAGCTTGCAAGAAGAGGGACACATCGAAAAAGTTCTGTAGGAATTGAAAAAAATAACAGCCCAAACAGACGCAGTAACTCCCCACTACCAGCTGAATCAAAGGAAGCGAAAAGAAATGGGAGCGCAACAAACGAACCGGCAACCGAGAAAAGCCCCATCAAACTGTCACTATTGGAAGCGCCCAGACGGAAAGCGGAGAAAGGTCAAAATTGTTGTAAAAATTGAAAGGAAGCCCTGCGAGATGGAAGTCGAACTCGGATCCTTCCTGTCAATGGTGTCTTGGAACACAATCAGACGGGCTGGTTCCAAACATCAAATTAAAAGAACTCCAGAACAAAAATTAATTTTAAAAGACTACCAAGGAACCAAATCCCTGTGTAGGTCTAGGACATTTCGAGTCACATACAAGCAGCAACACTGAAGTCCTGCCTCTAACAAATAGCGACCGAGACCAGACCAAGCCTCCTGGGCATCGAATGGTTCGCACCATTGGGCATTGGAATGACCGGGGTAAGCCAAGTAGCTGCAACCGACTGGGAAGAGAGCCTGATACACGAATTCCAGGACGTCTTCGATCGGCACATTAGGCAGGTACCGGAGACCCCAATTTCCTTTAGTTTAGACCCTCAGGTAGCACCTAGAAGGTTAAAAGCCAGACGAGTCCCCTTTGCTTTAAAGGCAAAATAGATGAACAGTTAAATAAATTAACTGAGCAAGGGGTCATAGAACCAATTGACAATGCTAGATGGAGACACCATATAGTAACCTGTTAAACCTGATGGGTCGGTACGCATCTGCGAGAGACTACAAGGCTACCCTGAACCATGCGTTGCAGCAAAGCGCATACCCTGTGCCAATCGTGCACCATTTACTGCACTCGCTCGGGGGAGGAAATTTTTTGCCAAGCTTGATTTAGTCCAAGCATATCAACAGCTTCAGTAGACCAATAACGGCCGAGGCACAGACAATAGTAACTCACAGAGGGGCATTCAAATGTAACAAGCTTTCAATTTGGAGTTGAGCGTTGCCCAGGCGTTTTCCAAAGCCTATGGAACGCCTATTAAATGGAATTAAAGGGTCGTTCCATATTTTGATGATGTCCTAATTTCGGCTAAAACACGACCCAATTAGAGACAAGACTGAAAGAGGTGCTAACAAAATTTAGAGAATCCGGCCTGAAAGTCAAAAAAGAAAATGCTGCTTAATGACTGATCGCGTCAAATTTTTGGGTTATTTAATTGATGGAGAGGGTATAACACCCTAAAGAAAAAAAAAGTCAAGGCTTTAGAGGACGCACACAGCCAAAAACCAAAACAAAGTTGCAAGCATTTTTGGGTCTAATAACTTCTTAAAAGTATTCCTCCTCACAAAGCAACGATAGCAGAACCGTTACATCGCTTATTTGATAAGGAAACTTGTTGGACTTGGGGCATAGAGAACAAAAAGCATTCCAAGGCATAAAAAATCTGTTAACCTCAGACACCGTTTCTTATTCAGTTTAGTAACACACTTCCATTGACGGTCACCTGTGACACCTCACCGTTTTGGAGTTGGTGCCATCCTGAGCCCAAACTGCCTGACGGGAGAGAGGCACCGTCGCCTTTTACTCGAAAACACTTTCTAAAGCAGAACGCAACTGTTGTCAACTAGACAGAGCAGCCCTGGCAATTGTCGCCGGGTTAAATGTTTTCATGAGTACCTCTATGGGAGAACATTTTCCATTTGTGACTGATCATATAAACCGCTACTAGGAATTTTGGGGGAAACAAACCCACACCGAACATTTTATCTCCCCGAATGACCCGATGGTCAGAATTCCTAGCTGCGTACTCCTACACCATTAATACATCGACTCGGAAAACAAGATCTCCCATGCAGATGCATTAAGTCGAACACCGCTACCAATGACAGAGGACGACCCGGCGCCAACAATTACTACCCTGCAAATAGAAGCCTGCCCGAACTGCCAATATCTGCAAATGATGTCGCCAGAGCCACCGCTAAAGACCCAGTGACTGCCCGCATTTTTTTGGGTAGGTAAAGGCTGGCCGGAAAACCAAAAAACTGAAAACTTTAACCTTTTCCGGACCAGACAGACTGAGCTGTCAATACAAAAGGGGTGTTTATTGTGGGTGGATAGGGCGGTAATTCCCTACAGATTACAAACTAAAGTGTTTGGGCATGCTTCATGAAGGCCACCCAGGCATCGTGAAAATGAAAGCCTGGCTAGGAGCTATATCTGGTGGCCTGGTTTAGACAGAGATATTGAATACTGTGTTGCTACATGCAATAATTGCGCAGAAAACCAGGCTATCACCACCACGAGCACCTATAAAGGACTGGGAGACCCCACAAGGCCCCTGGTCTCGAATCCATATTGACTTTGCGGGTCTACTAAGGGGCATACATTTTTGATTGTTGTAGATGCATACTCAATTGGTTGGAAGTCGCAGTAATGTCATCTACAACAACCGAGCTGTGATCAAGCAACTCAACAAACTATTTGCAACCCATGGGTTGCCGGACGTCCTAGTGTCCGACAATGGGCCACAACTAACCGCTATACAATTTGAACAGTACCTAGCCTCTTTAGGTATATGCCATGCACTTACCGCGCCAGCCCACCCGGCGGCAAATGGTAGGGCTGAGAGAATGGTCAGTTTTACCAAGGAGGGTTTGGAAAAATGGACCAAGGGATGTCCAGGATAAATTGAACCATTTACTCACCCTCCAACATATCACCCCCAGTACTGTAATTAACAAGAGTCAAGCAGAATTGTTAATGGGAGGAAACTTAGATCACATTTGGATAGGTTTAAATCCAAACTACACCTTTGAGAAAACCCCCGACTCCTCCAGCCGTTTCCGCACGTTTGAAATCGGCAACCTTGTCTACATGAAAAATTTTACTGGGGACCTCTCTGGCTTCCAGCCACAATCACACAAATAGCAGGCCCCCAGTCCTAACGTCTAACGTATGTAAGCGGCACATAGACCAGCTTCATTCCCGAAATGTCGAGCGAAATACGACCGCGAAACCTCAAACAATAAAAACCGATGAAAAAGAAACCAAAGAAGGGGGGAATCACAAGAAAATAATACTGAAGGGAATAAAGAACTGTTAAAATAAACCCAGAACATCTAACCAATCAAAAAGAGCAAAAAGAACACTTACGGTTAGATGAAACTGGCAAGAAATAATACACATGAAGAGGAACCCGTCCTGGAAGGGGCAGCAAAGCCGGCTCGACTTGCCGCAGGAAAGCCAGGAGGGAACGGCAAAACCACCGGCCGTAGGCAACTCAAGCGGTAGCAACCTTGCTGACTCACCTACCAGACGGTTCCATGGAGAAGAGCCGGAGAGACAGCGATCCCATCCGAAACCGCTCGAAGTCTCCAGCAAAATGAACCGCAACAGCCAAGTAGAGTCAGAAGAAGCCCTACCTACCTGCGCGACTACGTCACCCACGTAGGACTAAACTAAGGGGGGAGGGGTGTTCTGTATAGAATGGGATACTCCAACAATGCAATCTGATTGGCTAGAAAACCAGTATTGGATTGGTTCATTAGGAACCAATCCAAAAGAGCCCTTGAATAGGCAGCAAAGTCAAATAGCTGCCATTGGCTACAAGCCGGCAGGCAAGCCTGTATAAAAAGGCTGCCGCGACTTCAGTTAAACCGTTCCGCTACTGTTGGCTTAACTTAATAAAGACTTTGTTGGAACTCGGTCTACCTCACGTTTTTCCGGACGGAACAGAAGAGGCGCTGCATCCCCAGGTTGACGATCCTAGGATCACTTTGCCTGCCCAAACTGTTCCTTGACTTCTCCTTTTAACTTACTGGTTGTACATACTGCCTTCTTTTCAAAGTGAACGAAGAATTGTAAAACTAATTCGATGCTACTTCCCAACAGGAAACAAGTTACCTGTTGTTACAAAAATGAAGCCAATAAAAGAGAAGCCCTGTAATCAGAAAACTATTTAACATTAAATAATACTATTTATATAAGAATGGTGTGTAAATTATAAATAACAAACAGGTTGGTCGCATCAAAGAATGTTTCTCAACTGATTTTGGAAAAAGGACATTTCTGCAAATTCTTATGGGGAAATAGATAAATCAATTGCTTTTTTCAGGGTCTATTTATTTAAAAATAATCTGTGTTCAGCCTGCCTTAACTGGCATTCCATCAGTAAATAAACTGGCCACTTTGCTAGGTTCTTGCTTTAAAATGCTAAGTAAACATCAGAATGACGGAGAGAAGCACTTTCATATTGCTTTAGTTTTTAGGGTAAAATGAGATACTGCCCAATCCCAAATTTTTACTTGTTTGTCATAAAATTGTTTCTCCTAGGCAGGTGAGGAAAGTTTTTTTTGCTCTTCATGACCAAATTGCATACGCTACACTGGCAAGGGAGAAGTTGAAAAGTTTAGGTAAGTCAGATCTGTTCTTCATTCACATAGAACAGGAGTCTGCAACCTTAAACACTCAAAGAGCCATTTGGACCTGTTTACCACAGAAAACACCTGGAGCCAATAATTTAACAACCAGTGTGACTGGGTAGGCATGGCCAACTCGACATCACTCACACCCACCCATTCACTTCCTGCTCTGGAATATGGAGCGAGTCTCCATCCTTGACCAATCCTAGATCAGGCGAGAAGTTGGGAGGGCAGCCAGTGGTGGGATCAGCTGACAGGGAGCCACAGCAGAGGGCTGAAAGAGCTGCATGTGGCTCCAGAGCAGCAGGTTGCAGACTCCTGACATAAAAGATGGGTGGGTGACCTTTTTGCTCCAAGGCACTAAATTGGAAGGCATCCAATATTTTTATGTTTATATTTCCCTATGTTAATATCACATAATCATAAAATACTGGTAATATACAATATGACTTTCTTTTCATCTTCCTCTCTGGCAACAAGCATGGGTTTTACCTGTGCCCAGAGATACGCTTAGTCTTTTTCTTTTCCATCTTGACATCATGGGATGGGGAATTATAAGCCTCCTCCATTGTTGTATGTGCTCAAGTGTTTCTGAAAATAAAGGAGAAATCTTTGCTTTTCTCTTTCTGCCACAGTAAAATGAGATGGTGGTCCTCTAAGCCTGTGACTATGGTTTCCATAGGAAAGAAGTAGCTTAGGTTGATTCTTAACACACATTTAAATGCACCAGGAAAATGGGAAAGAGAATGATTTTCAGGGAAAGAAGCTGTCCATCTTCCTCTCTGTTGGCAAAGATGGAGGGGATTTGAGCTGATTTGGGCAATCTCTGCAGACTGTATAGTGTTCACAGTATTGCAGGGGACCGTTCCTGGTCTGAAGAAATTACACAGAATTTCTGAATGATCATTAAGCACATGTGAAGACACTCAAAAAGATTATTCTACATCAATACAATTATATTTCAACTATAAGAACTGCTATGGCATTTGAAAAAAATGTTTTACTCCAAGTTTCTACAGGAGTATACAGTTTAGGTAGCCCTTAAGCCATATAGCATGGCTTGCAAAACACCTAATAATTCTATAAAGTTTGTAAACCCAAACAGAAGTTAAAACAAAAAAGCTTAGGTGCTGGCAAGTCATGGCCAATCAGCTAGATTCTTCTCAGTAGATAAGGCTGTAGCACCCAAGTGCAAACTTTATCTGCTTGTCTATGTTTTACTTAACTGATACAGGCTTAGTGAAAAACACATGTGGAGGAGCTGCAGACAAGCAGTCAGCTGCTCCTGAAAACATTGAAGGCAGGGGTGTCAAACTCGTGTTGCCACAGCATTGTCATGTGATGTATCACAACTTTTCCCTCTTCACTAAACCAGGTGTGTCCAGTACACAACGCATCCAGTTCATGAGCCGGGAGTTTGACACCCCTGATTGACACTCTTCCCCTGAAATCAGACACTCTTGCTATTCCAAACAAGGGTTTCCTTCTCACAAGCACCAGAATTGTCCTTGATGAGGCCTTTTCTTTTTTCCAAAATTCTTGCACTGCTTTCAGTATATAATGGATATAAAAAGTCTAAACATTCCTGTTAAAATGCCAGGTTTTTGAGATGTAAAAATCACTTAATTGAATTGTACATCTGACATGTTAAAGGTGGAAAAATTCTGAAGTTATTTATCTTGATCTGATTTTTTCACATCTTAAAAATCTGGTATTTTGACAGGTATGTGTAGACTTTTTATATCCACTATAACTTAGCCAGCATAGCATCCTCAATATTACCCAGGGCTTGATCTAATTATTTAGTTGATGGTGGAGGCTAATGGGGCTAACAAAGAAGTTCTCGATCACAGGTGTCAAACTCCTTCACATGATGTTTTGTGACATTTTCCCCATTCGCGGAGCTGGGGTGGGCATGGTCTGCACATGATGTATCTGGCCCATGGGCTGCCAGTTTGACACCGTTGTTCTAGATGGTCATAGGAACAATATTCCAGGCTATTTAGCATCCAGCTTCCTGTTTTCTGCACAGATATTAAATTTGCTTCAAAGACTACTATTTCCTGATTTATCTTTTGATCATGAATTCATTATAGTACTTCGCTAGAACTGTGTCTCTGAGCTAAGAACGCCTTGCTTTCAAATTCTGTTACAGTGCACATTGTTGCTTACTGATTTATATAGCTTCTTGTCTTCTTAGGCTATGGATTAAGACAGTATCCATGAATCAAGCGATCCCAGAGAAGCTGTAACAAAAGCTGAGGCAATATTCATTGGAAAATATTAACCTCTTAAAAGAATTTGCACTGATTGTCTTATTGATAAGCCTATACTAAGGTACAAAAAGGCAAAGGTAGTAAGGTAGTAAGGAGATTTCTTAACTCTACTACTGCTTTTTAAGTGTTATGGCAGAAACATAGATTTTTCAGAATGCTTCAGGAGTCCTTAATATTGTTTTTTAGTTCATGCAAGACAGCTGTGATTTAATAACTAAAAGTCGTATTTAGGTTATAGCCTTACATTTGGGCAAGTGTGTTACATTGAGCCAAACTTTGGTCTTTTTAGCATAGATAAGTCTACATGGAGGGGATTTATTTTGGCTACAGACCACTTGATTCTGAACATATATTAATGATCACATGCTAGAGGTGGGCAGAGTCAATTCACATATGATCGTTTTTTCACACTAATAACATTCACATTCTGGACTCTCCATGTTGCAAAAATATTTTATTTCTATTCCAGAAATGATCAGGAATAACATTATAGATCCTTCAGTTAAGATTTGAAGTAGAGGTAGTCCTTGACTTATGACTACAATTGGGACCCAAATTTTGGTTGCTAAGTGATGTGATGATTGAGTCATCAATAACTGCACCTAACTTTATAAGCATTAAGCAAATCACTGTAGTCTTTAAGTGAATCACATGTTTCTTAAGAGAATCTGGCTTCCTCAACTTGACTGCTTGTTGAAAGCTAGCTGGGAAGTTTGCATATCGCAACCACAGGACAGTGCAACCATTGTAAATGTGAGCTAGTTGCCAAGCACCCAAATCACAATCATATAATTACAGGTAGCACAATGTTCATAAATTCAAGAACATATTGTTAGTCATTTTTTCTAAGGCTGTTGTAACTTTGAACAGTAATAAATCAAGTACTACTTTTATCTTTGATGCACCAGTGTAACCTCCTTAAACCCAATTGCCTGTTTCAGTGGATTTGGTATGATAGAGGTAATAGGGCTAACACAAAATATCTCAACTTTCCTCAGGACTAGGTTCTCACATGGCCTTTGTAAGAAGAAGCTTCTAATTCAGTGGATTCCACAACCTGTGGAGTCAGATTTCATGCCCAAATAAAAACCTCCAGAAATGAAACACATCTTCCAGAGGCAAGCTATTCCATTGATTAATTGTTAATTGACAGGAAATTTATCCTCAGTTCTAATTTGGATCTTTCTTTGATAAACTTCCATCTATTACTTTTTGTCCTGCCCTCAGGTGCTTTGAAGAATAGATTGACCCATTCTTCTTTGTGGCAACTCCTTATATATTAGAACACTGCTGTCATGTCACCCCTAGTCCTTCTTTTCATTAGCCTCCAGTCTCTTAATCTTATTTTCTCCTTTCTGTACTCTAGAGTCTCAACATAATTTTTGTATTGCAGTGACAAAAAGGCCAGGTAGGATATCACTTAGTGGGATTTACTTCTGGGTAGAAGAATATGTATAGGATGTATTGTATATTGTGGACAAAACAAAAGGAATAAACTTAATCCAACAGTACTTTCTCTTTCTGTAACAGGTGGTGGCAATACTTTTCGTCTTTTGAAAGCTCTTTATGACAATGATTTGATACAGCCAATCAGAAAACGAGTTCTTGAGGTAGTTAAGCAATTCTGAAACAAACTTTTGGTACATGCTCAGAAATTATAACTATATTAAACTTAATACATGCTGTGTTAAGCTCTGTGAAGAGTCCATTTTGAGTGGACTTTTATTCTTTGAAAGTATTCTGTTTTTTTGAGTTAAGCATCCAGAGATGATTATTCCATGGATGCCACAATTTTCCAGGGAATGTTCAAGATGACTTATGCAAGCTGTATGCTGATGAGACTCTGCTATCTTAGTGTTTACCTGGAGATCATGTTTTGCTAGGCCAAGAACTCTGAATGATACTGAACATTATTACATTGGAATAAGGGCATGAAACTGAATAGGGAAGGACCAATCTATGCTGTTGCTATCCTTCAGAGTCTCAGGAGCATGGAATATAGAGCTTCTGTTCTAATCTGGTGACTCCTCATGTGGAAAGGGCAATATGAAACAATGATAGTCTCTGATGCTTTGTAATGGTTAGAGTCCCAGAGGACTTGCAAAATCCAAATTCATATGGTAAAAGCGGGGCATCACTTCTGTAGTTTTTATACAATTTCTACACAGAATGTTTGTATTTTGATAACTCTACAGAGAAAATGCTCTGGAAAATGCTAATGAGTATGTGGTAGGGCATTTCTAAAACAAAGATGAAGTAGAAGAATGGGGAACTGAATCTTGTAATAACATCATGCATTAGATTGAGTGCATATATAGCACAGCACAGTCAGCATTAGCATATCCACCAGACAGCAGACCAACTCTTAAAACAAAATAAAGAGCCAAGATAATATACAAGAAACTTTCCTTTCATAAAAAGCTCCCACCACAAAGAACCACAGAAATCTAGAAAGGTTTTGGCATTCCTGTGAAATGTTAACAATTTGAGGAGGTTTCATTAACTTTGGGAGCCATGTTTTGTGTCAGCTCTGCTGGATCATAATAAAAAGGTCTACAACTGTTTATTCTTCTTCCCTGCAGTATGTATTGAAAAGCATGGAGAACAAAGTGAGGCTTTAATTGAACTGTAGTTTATTTAACATGCTGGAGAACAGACGCTTCTTTGTTGATCTCAGTGGAGATCGAAGCAGATGGAGCAGACAGGAAAAAATGGGCTTCCACAAGCACGCGTTGTTGCTCGCACTCTTGTTACATCTACACACCAACGATCACCCCACTTCCAACCAGATACACCCAAGGCAGCTTCCTTATGCAGATGACCTTGTGATAGCCTCTCAGTCCCAAGTCATTTTCTGGATCTTGAAACAGACCAACTATAGTGAAGCACTGTAGGGCCTGAACTTATTCACGCCTACTATGCCTGTAAAACCCATATTCGGGCCAAAAATCCAGATAAGTCAAGTCAGTGCTATTCCATCTCAAGGGTCGCGATTGGCAACAACCGCAAACTGAAGGCTCCACGGCTATGGGCAGAGACCTAACAATACCATAGACAAACCAGTTTGATATCATAGGAGTACACTCTCAGACCGCACTCTCGGTTTTCAAGGACGCACCGTCAGCGACGAGCAAAACATAGCAAAGGCTGGGAGCCAGGAATACATCTGAGAACGCTGGCAACACTCCAAGTCGGGCAACAGACCCAGGAACGCATCCGCAGCACTGCCCTTGCCCATGTGTTACCTCCACAGCCGAAATGCACGCCGTGTCTGGGACGTTCCCTCACATGCCAAGGGAAGCTTGGACCCTGTTCTACAATACATGCTTGCCCTCAGGGCCAATCCTCTGCGTTGTCTCAGGCCTACCGACTTGATCGACCTCTACCTCGCTGTCGTGGATTGCCCTCCTCAACAGTCAGAGAGAAGATCTTCAGGAGTGGAACGGCAAAGACAGGGAAGATGACAGTCGCCATTCATCACTCTTTCAGCATGTTTCTCCACCGAAAAAGGCTATAATCAGGAACGAGTTTTCTACACTCAGTATACAACCACAACTGAGATGGCACATCCCAGACCTTGCAGATTAGAAGCCTTGGTCCAAAACATCTTACCAGGAGAAACCTCATAACACTCTCTTTGAGCAAAGGAATCCCTCCCAAACAGGTTGCCATGTGAGCCTATGGCAAAATTGGCGCGCGTCTGATCGCCTTAGAACCTGGAGTTGGGAGCATTGCAAAGCCCTGATGGCAGAAATGGGGAATACAAAACCATGATGGATCCACAGAATGGCGACTGGCGGGGAGGCTCACCCGACAATGGAACACCTATTAAACTGCACCCTGCTACCACAACCCTGTACAATCACATGATCTCCACAATTACACCCATGTGCCAGAGCCTGTGTTCTCTACAGTGGCTGGGAAAAGGTGTAGCGACACGAAGAAGAAGAAGAATTAACAGTAAATATGCACCTATCTTCTCCATAAATCTGAAGAAGAAATCTGGTGCATTTACTAATGCTCCGTGGATCTCGTTTCCATTCTTAGTACATTTCCATTGTCCCTCAGACAATTCCTTGGCAACTCTTTGTCATCCAAATATGCTCACCAGACCTTGGCTGCACAGACCAGATGGCTACAAAGAGATACAGAAGACTAACTCTTTGCTAAGATATAGGAGTCACTTGGACTGTTGCAGCCCATGGTGAGCTATATGGGGTAGGTATAGCCCATGCACACTGCCCCAATGGATGGAAAAAGATGATTAAACGGAGAAAAAACACTTGCCATCCGTTGGTTAACGCGATGCTTCCCTTTTTTACTCACTGCGTCCGTTTTTCTTCCTCTCCTCATCCGCCAGCATCCATCAACTGAGGTTCCATCCGCTCCAAAAAGTTTTGAGCTGCTTAAAACTTTTGGAGCGGAAATGTCAATCCAACGCGTCCGTTCTGCATCCGCTAGGCATACGGGGAACATCCGTTCTGCCATCCGTCATCATCCGTTACGCATCCGCCTACATCCGCTAGGCAATCCGCTGCGCATCCACGCAACTCAAATCCGCTCCAGCAGAAAGCGGACACAGGGAGGAAGCTGGACACGGACGCGGACAACGGACGACGCCAGCGTTAGTAGCCACGACGGAGAAAGGATGAAAGCGGATGCAAGCTCGCAAAACAAAGCATTTTAAAATGGAAACAAATGTTCGCAGAGGGGACTCATCTCGGTATTAAGGTTGTCTCAGAGGATGACCTAGAGGATGCAAAAGGACACCATAGGGGAAAACCTATATTGCCTATAAAAAGGGGAGCAAACTCACCTGGATCTCACTTTCAGACCAGCAGCGCCTGCTGTGCAGACCTCTGCAGCCTTCATCTGCCTTTGCCTTCTCCACAGCATCCAGTCATGGTCCACCATGGATCGTAACAACAGTCCTTTTGGTAGCCACCATTGCTACTGCAAACAGTGCGAAGCCCTCTACAGGCTCTTTCAACTCTACTATGGAAAAAGGAGGCGGCCAAGAAGCGTCTGGGGTCCGAAGATGGATTGGGAGAGAGCAGCGAGTATGGACTGTACAACAAGCTGATGGTGGAGTGTCAGGAATGAAGATCCTCGTGCATTCCAGAACTTCATGAGGATGCCTCAGCCATGTTTGACGAAGTTGTGGAGCGGCTGAGACCAAGGTTGACCAAGCAGAGCACCAGCTTCCAGCCCAGCCTGGACCCTGGGCTCAAGGTGGCACTGATTCTGTGCCACCTGGCCTCAGGGACCACCTACAGGAGCATGCAATACGGCTGGAGGGTGCTCACAACACCATCAGCTATGTGGTTAGAGAAGTGGTGCAGGCCATCATCGAAAGAATACCTGGAGGAGCTCCTCCAGTGCCCCTCCACTGAAGAAGGCTGGAAAGAATTTGCAGAGCAGTGGTATCAGAAGTGGAACTTCCCCCACACCGTTGGGGTCATAGATGGGAAGCACGTGGCCTGCAAAGCTTCAGCCAAGTCGGGGTCCACTTATTTCAACTACAAGGGCTTCTTCAGCATCTCTCTCTTCACCATGGTCGATGCTGACTACAAGTTCATGTACATCGATGCTTCAGGCAACGGGTCAGCTTCAGATGCCCAGTATACAACGCCAGTCACCTCAAGGAGGGGCTGGAATGCAACCTCATCATGGGCTTCCCAGATCCAGACCCCCTGCCCAATGACACGCAAAGATGTGCCCTACTTCATCGTGGGGGATGACGCCTTCTCCCTCAGAACCTACTCATAGAAGCCCTACACTTCCAGATGCCTCACCCGTGAAGAGAGGATCTTCAACTACAGGCTCTTCCAGGGCAAGGTGGTGGTGGAGAACGCCTTGGATCCTGACCAAACAGGTTCAGGTACTTCTCACCACCATGCAGCATTGCCAGAGACCGTGAGGAGGATCGTGGAAGCTTGCTGCATCCTGCCACAATCTCATGCGCACCTGCTACCCAGTGTTGCAGAACAGTCTCGTGGACCTCCAACAAGGCACATGGGGACATGGAGCCTGGGGAATGGAGGCAAGGTGAAACCTGATAGACACTGAAGATGCGCAAGGCCCCAACAGAGCCTCACGTGAAGGAAGAAAGCAGCGCAACCTCCTGAAACACTGGTGCAACTCCCCAGCTGGAGCAATGGAGTGGCACAGACAGGATGGTAGATGATTAATGGATGTTTCCTTAGCCTGTCTCAACACACTGATGAGATTGGGCCATGTATGTTGGGTGGGCCTACAATGAAACAGGGCATTTAATAAAGATGGTGTTTATGTTGAAAATGTGTGGATGAATGATTAAAGTTATTGGTAATAAAGGGCCATAGGTGTGGCACCTGGGAGGGTCAAATAATGCGCACTATATGCTTCGCACTGAGAGTTCTACTACTCACAAGCTATACCCATCTCACAAGAGTATCCCCACTGTCCGCCATCCCACGACTATCCTGACCCATCCCAGCAGTTTCCATCCCCTCGTGCCCTCCAGTATTACCCATCCCCCATCCCAGCATCCACAGCTATCTTACCCATCCACAGCTATTACCATTCCAAAGGTATCCCTGCCCATCACACAGGTATCCTGCCCATCCCACAGCTATTACCCATCCCACAGGTATCCCTTGCCCATCCACAGCTATCTTAACCCATCCCAAAGGTATCCTGCCCATCCCCACTGCTATCTTAAACTCATCCCAAAGGTATCCCTCCCATCCACTGCTATCTTAACCCCATCCAACAGCTATCTGTCCCATCCACTGCTATTCTTAACCCATCCACAGCTATCTAACATCCCCTATCTTAACCCATCCCACAGCTATCTTAACCCATCCCACGCTATCTTAACCATCCCAGCTATCTTAACCCATCCCACAGCTATCTTAACCCATCCACAGCCTATCTATAACCCATCCCACTGCTATCTTAACCCATCCACAGCTATCTTAACCCATCCCACTGCTATCTTAACCATCCACAGCTCACTTACCCATCCCACAGCTATCTTAACCCATCCCCACTGCTATCTGTAAACCATCCCACGCTATCTTAACCCATTCAAGGTATCACTGCCCATCCCACTGCTATCTTACCATCCCACAAGCATGCAAAGGCTTAAACCATTTCAAAAGTTTCCACCAAGACTTTATTTAATAAAATAAATGAGGCAAGTGTGTGAACAAAGATAATCTTTGTTAATAACAAGCTGTAAAAGAAAATGACCCAAGTCAAGTGTCCAAATAAAGTCTACAGGTAGCCACCCAGTCTCTGGCAGTCTTCTTCTGTAACTCAGAGATGTGCCCAGTCTCAGGTGAAGGGTCAGGTGCTGTGGAGGTGGGTGCTGCTGGAGTGCTGGTCTGAAGCGCGACTGGGGTGCCTGGCCCGAGAGCAACAACAAGTGACGGTGTGTTGAGGAAGCTCTCAGACAGCTGGCTCAGCCCCGTGATGTTGAGAGCTCCTCCTCCATGCCATGGGGTGTCAGCCCCAGTTCCGACGACAGATGTCTGAGGCCGGGCTTGGCTGTGGGGTGGAGGAAGGAGCAGTGTAGTGGGGCTGTCTGGTCTGCAGCTGGGTGAGGACTGGCGTGGGTGGCATCAGTGGCAACGGTGGCGTCGATGAGTCTGTGCCTGGACTGGGAAGGGCTGCTGCCTGTGCTGCGACCTCCTGGTAGCCGGTACCCTGGAGGTGAGGGCCTGTGGAAAGCCTTGGAATGGGAGGGACATCATCTGTGGTGGAGTAGCAACCTGCACTTGGTCATCTGGATCTGGAGGGTTGTGAAGCAGATCGGGTGATCCTGTCCTTCACCACCTGGGTACTGGGGTTCCACCATGTCACGAGGGTCTGGTTCACATAGGTGAGGAAGGGCTTGCGGTTGGAGGATGAGGAGTCGGTGTGTACAAGCTGAGTACGCAGCTAGGAATTCTGACCATCGGGTCATTCGGGAGATAAAATGTTCGGTGTTGGGTTTGTTCCCGCCAAATCCTAGTAGTGTAGCAACAAAAGAATTCTGAATCTGAGAAACGGGCGCGTAAATCCCATATACAAAGTGATGGCAACATTCCATCCCCAAATTCAATTGGCTCATCCAATTAAAATCAATAATATATCATCATGTGGGCATCTCCAGGTGGTGATGAAGGCCTCTGTCCGTTGACCTTGACATATTTTGATAAAGAGTTGCAGCTGTGCATAGCATAGGATAGAAGCCTAAGCAAGAATCTTCCCTCCCCCAACTTATATAGTTCTGTTTTGTAACACCTCCAGCTCGCTTCCCATAACCATGTCCCCCCTCCTCCCCCCGTTACTTATGACAGCCGAAAGATGCAAAGCAAAGGGAGAAAATCTTGAAGGCTGACAGTTGGCCTATCACACTGGCTTTCCACCATTATAATAATACTGTGTCCTTTATGATAACTTTGTTTCACCTTTCAAAACAGAGCATATTTTAGAGGAAGGAAATGTTAGTGCAATGCACAGAATGTGTTTATTTCTATCTTGCATAAGTGCAGTCCCTCAAATGCAAGATTCAACAGAATAAAACTTCAGCCACTGAAGCTGAAACCTTTCTTGCCATTGTGGGAGTGGTCTTTTTGAGGTTTAGGGTTGTACAACTTTTGTGGACTCAATGATCAGCCAATTTTTATGTAGAATCTTTTGGATCAGCCTCCAAAAGTGACCTGGATCTGGCCTTCCTTGGAAAGGACAAGCTGGAGTTTTAAAGGATAAAATAGCACTACTATGAGCAACATCCTGGACAATTCTTGATATATTTAAATATTCAGGTTGGATCACACTTTCAAAGGAAAAAAAGATACTCCAAAAATATTCAGACATAAGGTAATTCTTTCCATCCACATCCTCTGGAGTCAGATTTCATTCCCAAAACTCCGTTTTAGATTTGTTATAACATGATAGGATCTCTCTGCATGCAATGGAGTTCAGTTAGCACCCCAAATTGTAACTTCAGAGTAACGTGGAGTATAAATCATGCAACTTTGCCAGTAGTTGCTGCCCTTAGACTTTAATGAAATTGCAATATATGTTTTTATTCTTTAGTATTTTTACACTTTCGAGGTAAACATGATTTCAGTTCAATAAAGTTTCAGGTCTTATATTCTGCTTTGTATGTATAGGATGGTCAGTTATAATTGTCACATTTCAGAATTGCATTACAAAAGCTTTTTAGTATAGATTTGACAGTTTCCTTGTGATTTTAAGTTTTCGGTATGGTAAAAAGAGAAATATGCAATCAGAGTGCACTTCCTATGATTAGCTTTTCAGATTAAGAAAAAATTAGACTTTAATTTCCATGCCAGTATCTTAAAATGGAAAAATCTATTTTCTGTATCTACGTGAGCATGTCAAGTTTGAAGTGCGCTTTTGCTGTTGCAACCATTACCACTTCTCAGCTTGCCAACGAACTAGGGGGTAGGGAAAGGTGAGATGCAATGTAGAAATTAAGAAGACTTGAGAGCCAAGGATGCTTTGGCAGGCGTTTGCTGAATACTTTTTCTCATAACAATACAATGACATTCAATTGGGCCTGCACTAATAAGGGGAAGGAGAATCCTATACTTTAATTAAGTGGTTTGGGGTAGAAATTCACTAGAGCTAGTTTTGCCCTCACCAGTGTTGAAATGATGTACTCAATAAAGTTTTGTGTTTAGAGATTGATCGCCTTGATCATGCCTGATTTGTTTGGGTTTGTCAGTCAGAACATTGACGTATTATAATAATAAAAATATAATAATACCTAAAGTATAGGTATTATATAGAAATTACCTTCCCTACTGTCCTCTTACCCCCTCTCCTTAATATATACTCAATATTCAGTATTTCTGGGTAATGCTGGGTAACATTAATGTGTTTTAATGCCATACATCTGGAGACCACTGCTTTGGGAAAAATCTTCTGTACTTGTAATGATTCACACTACATGCTCAATTTAAGAGAGAGGTAGAATATTCAAGTCATCTTCAGATTTTTTAATTCTAGTCAATTTTTATAAGCACTAATTGTTGCTTTATTCCATGTTTTTTTAACAGGATGGTATCACATACATTGGATCCAGTGCATCAACACAACAAATGATATGCCCATTGTGTATCCACCTTCTTTGACAGCTTTCCAATTGGCTCCTTTCAATATCAACCATTACTTGGACACAGATGTTAATAGCACTCATATGGGGGTAAATATCCAGTTTCTTAATAGCTTTCTAATACTTATTGGCAATGCTTAGCAAAGCATGATAGAACTATATTTTCCCCATGTTCCTTGGATGGGCTTGAAAGCATTAATATTATTGGTGAAGCCAATGTCTTTGAATGAGATGGGTCATGGGAGGCATGAACAATTGAATCCAGAGATTACATTAAACAGCAGAATTTTGGTTTGCAGTTGTTAGGAAACAGAACTGAGAAATAGTGGGAAATCCATTTACTATTATCTACATAAATACTATTTGGTATCTGAATTAACAAACCAAATTACAACTACCATGGTAGCTGAAGAGGCATACTAAATTCAGGGGTGGGATTCTACCGATTCTCACCTATTTGCTGGAACCTGTTGTGAACTTTCTAAGCAGTTCGGTAAACCGGCTGGAAGAAACCTCCTTTTGTTTTTTTCCACTTTACGGGGCTAATTCTGTAAGGAAGGCAGGAAAGAAACATTCTAGTGTTGTTGCTTACAGAAACTGCCTGTCTGTTAACCCTTATTACGTTCTTGGCAGTACACCTAGACTTCTTGTCTCCGGAGCTTCTCTGGAGTTTTTTCCTGATTTGCTAGTATTTTGCTTGACTTTCTTAAAGGGGAAGGGTTGTTTTCAGCTTTTTACACTGCTATTGGGATGAAATACTCCCCTGTTGGAGTTAGCACTTTGAAGAAATAATTGAATATCAAAGCAGAAAGAAGCTTTTAATGACCAGGAACCAAGATAAGTAATGTTCAGCAAGTCTTCTTGGCAAGCTAGAAAGATTGACATTCAAACATGAGTTTACATATCCTTTCTGAGTTTTGGTCTAAAACTGGTTTTTGGTGAAGTTTATGCATATTCCTTTTTTCACGCATTTCTGAATAATAATACAGGCCACTATCAGGTGTTAGAAGAGATCACAAAAACTCAAAGCAGGCATGGAGTCAAAAGGATGGTGTAAAAAAAAAGCATCCTATATTAATTTATATGAGACTCAGTTGGGCTTCCAAAAAATCTCTAATTAGTTCGTTTCCTTACTAACAGTAATACTAAGATGCACTCCACAAGATTCCATATAAAGATAGCAGTTCATTAGTTTTAAAAATATGAATATATTATTTTAAAATTAATATTCACTTATGATTTGTACACTTAAGGGGAGGGGAAAGCCAATTTTTAAAACTTTTGTTTTCCTAGACTTTTTAACCTCACTCAGCTTTCCCTTCCATGTAAAATACTGCTGATGAAGTATCTTCATATTATTCACTCCCATGTCATTGGGAAATGTCCCTATGGGATGTCCTCAGGTTTCCTTACAACTGCCACACTCTGGTTAAGCAAAATAGACAAAGGCACACGCTGCAATTAAAAGAGTGCTAAAGAGGAACACAAAAAATAAGACATCCTAAATTTGAATGAATTGAAAATATCTCATTAAATACTTTTGTTCATGTACTTACACTGTTTCTTCCACAATATGGCTCCCTCAACTAGGAAAGTCCCCATGTTTATAGCATGAAAGAAATTAAGACCCCTCCCCCCAAATTAGGGACCCAATATTAAAACATGCAAAAATGGGGGGGAAGTAGGGGCTTGCCGTCTTGGAAGTAATTTTGTTGTCACACCCAAGATATGGTGCTGCCTGATTGACCTCCAATACAAGAGTGCCCTCACCACATGCTGAAGTCACATCCAAAAGCCAATCACCATCCAACACACTGAAAAATGAAGGGGGAGAATTTAAGTCTACTCCCCAAAAAGGACAGCCTAGCCTTTTAGGGGGCTCAAAAAAATAGACCCGACCTTTAATTATATAGCAGAAACACGGTAGTTGAATGTGCTGACAACAAAATCAGCACAAAAAATTATCATGGGAAATCAAATTTAGCAAAATTCAGGAGGGGTCTGGACTCAAAATTACGAGCGAAAAAAACCCCTATAGTTGATCCACCTTTGATGAACTGTCCTAAAACAAGTCAAAATGACGCTCAGTAGTGTGTGGTGGGTGGCTCCATGTGCCTGTAATGAACCTCCCTACATGCCCTCGGGCAATGCTCACGGGATTGAGATGGCAGATGGTCTCCTGCGGGATCTCTCTCCCACACCTGGACTAAGCACCCCCATCTCCTGGATCAGTCCGTATAGTGCAACGTCGGCGTTTGGTAGATGGAGGTGAGGCATGATGTGCCAGGTGTGCCTCAATTGGATTCAGTCTGGGGAACGGGCAGGCTAGTCCATAGCATCAATGCCTTCATCTTTGCAGGAACTGGCTGACACAACTCCAGTCACGTGATTAGTTAGCATTGTCTGCATTAGGAGGTCCAACACGCACCAGCATATGGTTCACAAGAGGGCCTGAGGATGACTCACTCGTCGTACCTAATGCACTCAGGCTATTTCTGGCGAGCACATGGAGGGCTGTGGCAGCCCCCTAATGAGAAATGCCACCCAGGTCACAACCTTACTGACCCACTGCCAAACCGGTCATGGCGGAGATGCTGCAGGCAGCAGAATGTTCTCCATGGCATCTCCAGACCCTGTCCACATCTGTCACATGTGCTTCAGTGTGAACCTGCCTTTCCATCTGTGAAAGAGCACATGGCACCCAGTGGTGACATTTGCCAAAATCTTGTGTTCTCTGGAAAATGCCAAACGTCTGAACGGTGTTGGGCTTCAGTACAAACCCCACCTGTGGATGTTCGGGCCCTCAATACACCCTCATGAGTCTGTTTCTGACCATTTGAGCAGCCATGCACATTTGTGCCTTGCTGGCAGTCATTCTGCCAGGGCATCTGGCAGTGCTCCTCCTGTCCCTCCTTGACAAGAGTGGAGTAGCAGTCCTTGATGCTGGGTTGTTGCCCTCCACGGCCTCTCACATCTCCTGGTCTCCTGGTAAGTGCTCCATGCTCTGGACCACTACACTTGACCAGACACAGCAAACCTTTCTTGCCACAGCTCGCATTTGATGTGCCATCCTGGATGAGCTGCACTACCTGAGCCCACTGTGTGGGGTTGTAGACGTCCGTCTATGCTAACCATCATTAGGTGAAAGCACCGCCAGCATTCAAAGTGACCAAACACATCAGCCAGAAGCACAGGAACTGAGAAGTGGTCTGTGGCTCGAACCACTGCAGAACACACTCCTTTTATGGGGGATTGTCTTGCTAATTGCCTAATGCCTCTCTACCTGTTGTCTATTCCATTTGTTACACCAGCATGGGAAATTTGATTTATCCCAATCAAGTGTTGCTATCTAGAGTGGGACAGTTTGATTTCACAGAATGTGATTGACTTGGAGTTAACATTGTGTGTTGTTTAGTGTTCCCTTTATTTTTTTGAGTAGTGTATAAGTTACAGCTTAATCAGGGTAGGATTTATACATTTTTTAAACAACCAGTTATGTGGGCATGGCTTCGTGGGTGTGGCTTGGTGGTTATGCAAATATGTGGGCATTACTTGGTGGTCATATGACTGGGCAGGCCAACTCAACATCACTCACATGAGGGGTTGCGTCTCACTTGGCCTGGCCTGCTCATGACTGTGGGATGCTGCAAACAGTCGTAAGTGTGAGAACAGTCATCAAGTCATTTTTTTCAGTGCATGTAACTATTAAATGTCACTAAAATGAATTGTCAAGGATTACCTGTACAAAATAAAAAAAGTGTCCTTGTTTGCAAAAAGCTGTCCCAAAATACCAATATCATTAGATTTAAAATACTATCGCAAGCTGGAGTTACAAATCAGGCAGAGTGCCAGGAGCACCTTGAGGAATTAAAATAGTTAAAAATGCAATGATAATATCGCAGCCAACTGTTGCTTAAAAGTGAACAGAGAGGTCATCTAAGGCTCTTCAGAAAAGCTACCAGGAAAAGCAATCCTTAGATGCCATTCGCACCACTTAAAAACACAAGCTTGGTCTCACTCCACCTCACAAGATATCCTAAGGAAATCTCCAGGATTAAAATGTCACAAGCACAGAATT